>JANSVK010000106.1:0-121269 GCA_030068005.1 Cladophialophora exuberans
TCCCCTACCTCCCTGGTAATCTTCTCCCACCCACGCGCTCCCCTCCCCTCGCCGACATCATAGCACGGCACAAAGACGCCTGTAGCACCCAGAACCGTGGGCTTCACGAACGTCTCGAACGCGAGAAAGATCGTAGTCACGGTCTTAGCGACTCGTGCGCGTCGCACATATTCCCGCACCAGCGGACCAGCGGGCTGTTCTAATGTGTCGAAGAGTAATGTGAAGGGGGAGGGGGAGGTATGCGATGATGGGGAACTGGCGGGAGAGAGGAGCTTTGAGATTAGCAGGAGATTGTGCGTTCGTCGGTGGAGGAGGGGATTCGACATTGTGTATCCAGGATGTTGTGTGCTGTGGGTTTGTATGAGATGGGGGACTTCTTCGGAGATAATCGACGGGTGATTTGATCTTTCGATCCTGCAGCATACTAAACGTACGGGTCGGAATTCTACTTTGGCTAGGAGTAAGGAGTTCAGCCTTGTGGTAGAGTGGCAGAGTTTCGCTTGGAAAAAGTTTGAGAGGGACGACTTCTCGATGACATAATTTCTTGGCAAATAATCTTTCTGCAAAAAAACTTTTTTCCATCTATTCTACTTCATCTCATTTACTCTGGATCAAGGTTGTAAGCCTGAGTCCCTAGCATCGCCTTCATCAAGCTCATCAAATCCCCCTCCCTATTGTGACGACGGCGGCGGTGGCGGCATGCCCTCATTCTGCCTAACGCCCTCCAACCCACTTACATAACGCACCCTCTTAGGCACAAACAACTCATCCACCAACCCCGTCCGATTAATAACCTCCAGCTCATCCAAAATCCCCGCCTGAACCACTTTCATACCGTCTTTGCCCCCGAATGTGTCTCCGTAGCGGAACATCGTGGTGCCGCAGTCCGGACAGAAACAGTTCGTGATGGCTTTACCACTCGCTGCGATCTTGGTGATTTCCTTCGGTGTGCCGCGTAGGAGCGTGAAGTTTGAGGCCGGGATTAGGTAGTTGGTCGAGTAGATGCTGCCGGTATAGTGTCGGCAGTTTTCACAGTGACAGAGGGCCTGGATGGTAAGTTAGATACCTAGGTATGATGGATTGGGGGGTTCGTGGTTTGGGAGATGGGATGATACGTACGGCGGTCACGGGCGAGCCGGTGTATTCGATGCGGATGTTGCCGCAGTAGCAACTTCCTGTAGGCATGACGAGGTTTTTGTTTGGAATGTTTCTGAGTGTGCTTTGTTGTTTCAATGCTTGAGTTCATACATCCTTGATTCTGGCAGCGCAAGTCGCATTTATATGCTTTGCAAACCTCGACAGTGTCTCCATTCTCAGAAGCATGGAAGCTTCTTGCAAGCTGGTCGTAATAGGCATCCATCCTTCCATCATCATAGCCCTCACAATCTTTGCAGCGTTCGCTTGCAAGCAGCTCGGAGATACAACAATAAACCCACTCACTCCTGAGCTCGCTAGCCTCGTGCGCGCTGCTTTTGAGGTGAGAATCTGACAAATTCTCGCGCTGGTTTTCCTGCCGCGGTTCCTGAAGCTATGCTCCTTCCAGGCACTTGAACCCTGGCCTCGACGCTAGAAACATTATCCACTGGGGGGCTAGAAAGAAAGGACTGTTGGAATCCCCGAGTTCAATGGATTATGGAGCCATTCAAGCAAAGGTGACGTACTAGGCCCTGAATACTTGTTCAATTTTCTTCCCCAGCATTCGCTCACAGCTACTTACCTAGAAGACGTGATTGGTGTCCAAATTGGATCGGGATTTTCGGCGTGGGTACGAGTAGTAACTTGAATTTGGTATACATACCTGACTTAAGCGACGTCGGGCTCTTGAAAAATTGTACCATGACGGTCTAATACGAACGCATGGTTTGAGGATGTCGAGATGGAACGGTCTTAGTCACAAGTGAAAATTGAATCCGCCCCGTGGACATTCCTGCCGACGGACGAAAAATATAGATATGCTCACTTGACCAGCAGTCGAACACCTTCTGCGCCCTTTTCGGGCTTTGGGATGAAATAATCCACCTTTGGATCGACATTCCTCCTCGTCGTCTGGTATAATTCCAGATCGAACTGGCCAAACATGGTCGCGAGGGCGAGGTACAATTCTGCATATGCCAGACTGCCAAGCACATAGTACTTTTGTTAGCTTTTGTTTGCTGCACACAAAAAATGGAGAGAAAAATGGGAAAGGGGGACTCAACTGCATTCCCACACACCGTCTTGCACCTTTCGAAAACGTGACCAAATATTTGTTGAACAACTCCTTGGACTCCTCCCCTTTCAACCACCGCTCAGGATCGAAGCGTGTTGGCTCAGGAAAGATGTCTGCGCTGTACAAGATGTCACGTTGCGTCATGCCCACGAATTGACCCTTCGGAATCACCCATTCCTTGTACCTTAGGTCAGATGTCGTGTTGCAACGTGGCAATCGTGCCGCCACTCCCAACGACAATCTCAGACTCTCGTAAATGATCGCCGTCAAATACGGTAGTTTCTCTAAAGTCGTCCAGGGAGGGATGTCGTTCACACTATTGGACTTCGCGAAGATGGGTTCGAGTTCGTCCTTTATCCGGGCTTTGATGTCGGGATTGGATAAAACGTGATACATGGCCGTCTCTATAGTGAACGCCGTGGTCTCGAAGCCTGCTGTGACGTACAAGAGCGCCGTATCCACGCGGACTTTGAGACTCTTGTCGCCGTCAGGAAGGTCGAGCTTATCCCAGTCGTCGAAGAGGACTCGGTGACCGGCGTCGGAGACTTCGCCTTTTCTGCCACGCTGCTGTGCTGCATTGACACGCTCTGTAACGCTCTAGTGTTTCCCTACAGCATCAGTAATCCAAGATTCACTCACCAGGGGATTCTGGGAGAGGGGGGGGAGGGGAAACCGATGCATTCTACACAGACATACATTTATGAACGGCACGAGACTATGTGCCACGTGGCCAGCAGGTAGATATGCCGGAGGAATCATCTGCATGAGATCAACGATCTTCGCCACCAGTCTGTTCTCTCTGAATGTGAAAAACGTTTGAAAGACACTGTTGTTGGCCGCGAAGAAGGCTTCGCTTTTTTTAGGATCCTGAAGAAATCCGTACGGCGTGGCGAAGATATATTCGGTGATTACGTCCGAGGTGAAACAACGAGCCAGGATGGACAGATCCAAAGGGGTTTTTGTTCGGCGAGCTTCGTGAAGCCAGTTGCACATCTCCCGTACCGCGGATGCTACGACAGACTCGAGCTTCTGAACTCCTTGTTTGGAGAAGTATGGCTCGATGGCACGACGACGGATCTTGTGCAGTTCAAAGGCTGGGGAGTTTTGGAGGTTGTCTGCGAAACATTTAATACACGTGGAGATGAGATGAAAGCGAGTCAATGACTATACTTAGAGTTGTTTTGGGTCTGTCGATGGCAGGGCTGAAATTGTACAGTTCGTCGTAGAAGATTGGGTCGTCGATGTGCAGTTCAAATGGATTGACTCTGACAATCGGGCCTTGCCTCGTGGGTCAGAATCTTCAGTCCTCTTTTGTGGGTGAATATCAGTCTCACCGTATATTTTATGCAATTTCTCAATGTGCTCTGAAAACTTTCCATCCTGGTATACTTCATAATATACCTCATACCTGACCCCTTGTAAGCTGAACATCTTCGCATGATTCCCTGAGTATCTAACCATCTTGTGAAGGCCGCAAGCTTTGGTCCAGGAAACTTTGCCAGAGGGTGCAGGGTGATCCTGTACACTCCGCGGACGAAGTAGAAAATAAGATAGCATAATGGCAAAGCGACAAACGAGTTCAGACCCGAGGGGGAAAATGACGAGAGTGTCATTTCGAAGCTTGAATCTGTTGGGCGACGGGCTGGAAAACGGCCACTGGCTCATGTTCATTTCGAAAGTTCCGGACATAGCTGCGCTTTCATAGACGGGGACGGTGGCGAAGGATGGGAGCTTGCCTGATCTGGGCTGGAATCCTAATTGCTACGGCATAGATTGAGTTTTGTAATCCTCATTTGGTCTTACAGCAGAATGGGCGTCGGAAGGCCTTACGATCTCGATTGGCCTGACCGAGGTGATATCATCTCTGGGTGGCCTCAACAGCGTTGGACGCACACTGAAGGGATACATTGTAGAGAAGAGTGCCCTGCGAAACGAAAAGCCGGTCTAGTGCACGGACGTGCCATGAGACTACCTGCTTTAGATATGCAGGTGGTAAGCTAGATCAAGCCGGGAACTGTCTAGACACACAAGGCCTAGAAACTACGAAGGCTCGGCGCTGAGTGATTCTCCTTTCTGCCTACCCTGGCTCTGTCAGCATTTGATTTTCGCATACGGGTTTCGTTATCCGCGTCACTCGTCAAATCAGAGTAACAAGGGAAAAGACAAAGTATGCAGCTTCCTGGATCTTGTAGTGCAACATTTCATGTGCGTGCCGATTTTTCATTCAGGGCCTAGGCGAAGCAGCTACCTTCAAACTTTGTTTCTGTAGATAATTCAATGGTCGGCTGAAAAGTACTCTTTGATTTGACTCACACCTCTCTCTTCAGCTTCGACACGTGATATGGTTTTGCGATTTGAAAACTCGCAGCCCATTGTTACGAAAGGTATCGAGAACGAAGGTTGGGTAACAAGTGTTTTGACTTAAATTGGCTCCTCCTGCCCCATAGACATCATATCACAGCCATGTGGCCTTCCGACCGTAACAAAATGTGATTTTCTAGAGAGCGGCGCTGCGAGTGACAACTAGTCTTGTCCCAACTCGATCATGTGAAGCCTCCCATCACAAAGGAGACGAAGTGCAGGCTCCTGAGTCTGAGAGGGTCAACTCTTTCTCACCAACTCACGATGCAAGCCTGTTGTCACCGGTGACGATGTCTCATGCCAGTGATTATGTGACTTTCCGCTCTTCTCCTGCTGCCGCATCATGTAAGACCTTTTCGATGCTAGTGAAAATCGCGTCGTGGCAGAGTCATCACCATGAACGAACTCATCCTCTCAAAAGACTCAGTGCCAGAGAATCGATTCTATCTTGAAGGTATCACGATGCGAGATCACCATCAGGGTCACTGCGCAAGCAGTGTAGCCAATTCACCTACCTCAAGGGGAGCTGATAACTCTATTCGAGCCACATTCGGAAATCTTCTTCAATGTGACGCGTGAACCATGGCCTTGGAAATCAGCAATCTTTGCCATGGAATGTCTCAATTCTTCTGCGTTGAAATTCAAGGTATGTTGCCGTACTTTTTCAGCCTCATTCTAAAGCCAACGCATTGTGGTTGCGCGGAACAGATCGTCCGTGAATTTTGAACGTAGGAACGCATACACATATTGGCCGATCTTGCGAGCCAAGGGTCGGCTTATCATGATGAACTGTGATTAGTATCAGAAATATGTGCCGCAGCTCTATATTGAGGTAGATCTGAGATGTCATTGTGATCGATTGAAGAATATCTTCAGGTGAAGGTGAAGTTGTCGTGTCGAAGCGCGCTTTCTGCCAAGGCTACTACGGCGAAACATCTGGAGATATGTGTCATTCTCCCACGTGTGCACCTGCGCGAGTACGAGCCACGATAGGCTTGCACAGGCTCACTAGGGTGGCATGGTGGCGCCATCGCGACACAAATCAACGCCCGGTCAAGGTGTCTTTCTCGAGATACTCGTATCACTTGCAGAAGCATGTACGTACGGCTGGATGTTGAAGCAAATGAAATGGCAAGCACCCCCTGCCCTCCTCACAAGATCCAACATCGAATACTACAAGTGCCGCTGCAATGTTTCAATTTTGGGGCGAAGAAGCCGTCTCTTTCAGTTGCCCTGCTACTATGGCTACACACCCACTCGTACCTAGATAGATAGACCCTTGAGATCCTCTCAGCCTGACTCCGATGCCGTCCAAACCCCCCCAGCAGTGTTTGTCTCTCCACTGTCTAGCATATCGTCTACCATTTTTTGCAAAAATGAGTTTGAGCGATCTGCTTGGTTTTACTAATATTGATTTCATTTTGTTCCTTCATCTGATCGGAACAGCCAGTGCCGTTCAATGCTATCTTGAAGGAGGTATACCCTACCCTTCCGGCATACCGTGCGAGCCAGACAATCTGCCATCCCTGTGTTGTGTTGCTGGCTGGAACTGCAACAGCAATGGGTTGTGTATGCCACCACCTAACCTTACCGCCAACAATCCACCCTATTTCAGAGGTTCTTGCACCGATCCTCTGTGGAACACGACGCGCTGTTTCTCCGGGTGCAATGATAGTAAGTATGCGTATGCTTTTGTGGAGATGAAATACTAGCCATTGAGTTTTTTTGGCCATGTCTAATGGAACGTCTTTAGTCCCTGGTTATGGCGTCGTTAACTGCGGCAATGGGTGGGGTTGCTGCTATGGGACAAGTGGCTGTGACTGTTCCTCGACTAGCCTGTCCTACGGTATTGGAACTATTATAACGAGTCTACCCTGGACAAGTGCATCCGCCACGACTTCTGGAACCAAGGCTCCTATCACCGACGATCAACAAGGGACAACGCCTGCCAGGGCCGAACCGGGGACGAGCCAGTCCACCACCTCGGAGTCCTCTCCCGGATCGCCCTCTGACAGTTCACTTCGTCTCAAGCTAGGGCTTGGAATCGGACTATCCGTACCGGCATTTCTGATCGTACTGATTATTGTTGGCACTCTTGTCCGACGGAAGCGCTCCAAGAAGGAATCATTATTAGCAGCTTCGCCCAGTAACGGAACACCATTGGGAAAGATAGAAAATATAGCGGAAGCAGGGACCTTCACGAAGAATTCAGTCAGAAAAGACACGCCAAACGATCCAGTCAATTCGCAGCCAAACACTATGTATTACTGAGACAAAAAAGCGGGTCGACGTATTCAAGAAGCTGTCGCTCTGTGGATACTTATGAAGGAGGGAATACTGAATCATCAATCATGACAACATAATAAAAGATGGTCGAAGAACTTCAGCAGTGTTCGTTTTGTGTTCTGGAGCAAGCTGCACCTGCATGTGGCTTATTTCAATAATCTCATGACTTCTCTAGAATGAACATGGAAATATCAATCCTGAAGGAAGTGGGGTGCACTGAATCTTCATCCGGCGTCACTGTGATATGAATGATATGGTTACATGGCAACGACCGAAAGCAGTCTCCTTTGAAGTGGCCACTTCGGCACGCTACCTGGAGGTAGTCTGCCAGTGAAAGGTTTCTGATATAGGCCTCTGTCACTGGTTCAAGAACCGCAGTTTTCATATAGCACCAGGGTCTTGGTCTTCGACCGTGAACACCAAAGGTGACAACAAATGGAAACTTTTGGCCTGCTGTTCTGGGACCTGAACAGTTGTGATAAAACGACAGCATTGCTCCCTTGCAGTTGAAAGTACTGGAAAGCGAAGCATTGGATATCTGCGACGGCGTGAGGTCATGAAAGCACTGTTCCACGGCTTCCGTCTCAGGAGGAAGAGTCACCACGCTAAAATTTACCGCGTTTTCGTATTCTTCGGTAGGCAATTGCTGCGAAACGTAGAAAGTCTGTCTTTCATAGGAAGCGCTGTCCGAAGTCAGGTGGTATGAGGCTCTGCTTCCAAAAAGTGCTGGGAAACGACAGACAAGGCCCCTCCGGCTGACATGCTGTGAGTGGAAGCCCATAACGAGGTCAAATGGCATCTTAAGCATAATTCGAATGCCGTGAAATCCACTAATATTGACGACGAGATCAAAGCAGACTGTCGTCAGCCTCAGGTTCCTCACGGTCTCTGATTGAAACCATGGAGCGGTTTTTCTGAGGTTTAAATTATCCGAAAGAAGCGATACCTGTAAGCCCTGTGGACCGAGACTCGGTGTAATTATCCGCTGCGTGGAAGCTTTCAGAATTTGGGGCGGTGATTTCACATATTTTCCTTCCTGATGATGGAGTTGTTCGACATAGTACCCAGCTGGTTCGAATAGCTCGTAAGGGTCGAAACGCTCTTGGGGCTGACCGATGACTTCTTGTAGCCAGTCGAAACATTCTTGATGTTTACAAAATGAGGAAGGAGATGTGGCAAGGAGACCGAGGTTCCGCGGCTCATGTCTGGGTGTCCATATAAATATCGATTGGTCGTCGTGGCTCTTCAAAATTTCTTCTTGAAGGCGGATAAAAGCCTTCGTTCTACCTTCACCGTAAATCGGGGCCATGTGTACGTCGAACAAGCCTAAAAGACAATAGGCAATGTCCTCACTTCGGGTTGTTTCTCGATCTGCAACCCAGGAAAATCGCTGAGCCACTGTGCAGTCAAGAGCTGACGAGCCTTGAAATAGTCTGAGTGGAATTCCAGTGATAGCTGAAATAATGTCGGCAAGGCCTCGTCTTGTTCCAACCTCAGTCCACTGGTTGTTGTAGAAAACTACCCTTGGCGGTGCCAACAGCTCTTGGAGAGTCCATCCTCGGGTAAACCATCTGCAGTGCTTCAGGTTGTCTAGTGTCGCTTCTGTCGCTTCCAAATCCTCCAAATAGACATAACAGGTTTCTGCGTCCTCGTACCACTGGTACATTGAATTGATGGCCTCACTCAATTCAGCAGAACTTGACTTGTCTATGCACATGGCATCGACCCAGAAATATTGGAGATCATCTTGTTCCGCTTGCTTACCACAGAACCGAATCTTAGTAAAACCACCCTTGCAGCTGTAAAGTCCGTCTTGGACATCTCGGAAGGCAGCTTCCTCTCCATCCGTTCTCCAGGTATGTGAAAGAATAGCATAGCGTGGGATGTCCTTGCTCCAAAAATCAGTAAAGGTAAGTTCGCCACTGTGATCAAGTTGGAGAAGGCGCATTCTATAATTCTTGTCCAGAGAGTAATAATATGATACACATTTCATCGGCAGTGATCAAGTCTGAAGTCGTATTCAGAGACTAAAATTCGGAGAGGTTGCGAGGGGTCGACAAAATTGTTAGAATGGTGGTACCTACTCATCCAATAATCGAACGGCGAGACGGCGGTCAAAGCCCGAACTTTTGAGACTTGGTCGACATGGGGCCGTGATAGATGGTGGGTGGGCAACGAAAGAGCATCTGCGAGCATCGTAAAGTGATCCAAGGTGGCTTTTGGGGGCTAATGAGGTTTGAACTGCCAGGGCCATGGCATCGGATCAGGGGAATTTAGCTGGCTGGACCAGTTCGTCAGCATGCAGGAGCAGGGTCTGCTCCGGGTGAAGGCTGCTTAACTGTCCGTAATTACTGGATAAACCTGAGAGCACCAATAGGCGAGCTCGCATCACGTACTTCTGCTTTATCTAAACAGGCCCGATCGCTGCTATATCTATCGCCATACGACAGAGGCAGAGCCAAATCCCTTCATTTCACATCGCTATTTGGACAGAGCTACTCGTATCATCTGAGAGGAGAGCAGTGTCATACAAGGACGATAGTCTGCTCAAAAACATCATCTCGCCCGGCTGTCCCCAGCAGCTTGAAAATTTCACCCCTCATGATCCCCTGGATGTAAGTTTCTCCCACCAGCATAAAGTGATCGTTCGCGGGACGCGCTTCTTCGTCGAGGTGGGCCGCAACTGGTCGAATGATGAAAGGCACATTCGCACCTCTGAAAACGCAGCAGACGTCTCCTAGCCTGGTCTCTCTGTGCCCTACGCCGTAGTATCCCTTTGATGTCCGGAAAAAGCGTCTGTTGTGTAAGGCTCTCCGTTGGTTACTTATGCAGGTGAGTGCTTCGAGCCTGATGGATTCTTGGTCCTCTTCTGGAATCTGGCTATCGGTGTCTTTGTCGGTCTGTGTATTTGTGTCTTCTTTGCGATCACCAGAGTTTCTGTCTTGCACCAGAGCCTTATACGCCTGGCTTACGGTACGATGATGCGGAGCATCATCCTCAGCGGGACCTTCATCTGCCGCTCGACCTGCAAGGATCGTAAGGCTGTATGCGTATTCTCGTTCTTCGCTGCCGGATCCATAAATTGCATTGTTGGAGTCGTGCTTTTCGAGTTCTTCCCACAGTTTTTGCAACGGCTTTGTTTTCATCTGCTGTTCCAAGTTCACGCCGTCCGTGTCCATTGCTTCGGAGATCCAAGAGATAGAATCCAAGAGTACTCCTGGTATACTTAATGAAGAGTTTGAAGTCGAATCGACGAAAGTGAATTTTTCTGTTTGCGCCCCTCCGGCTCGATACCACATTTCGGGATAGCCTAGCCAGTACACTCGCCAACCCTCGTCCCACCGTGGAACCCAGGATGACCGCTGGCCTGACAATGATAGTGTGTTTGGAGCATGGTCGACACAAGAAAGCAACGTCCACGGATAGGGGTCGTTTTCTAGAATACCCTGGGCGGCCTGAAGGTAGACTTCGTCGACAGACTTACTATAATCAGGAACCATAAACCTTTCGTTCTCGACACCTGACACCAAAGTACTCGGGTGGCTCAGGAAAGCATAGACACGGTCTCTTTGATCGGTGGCTTGGTAGGATCGTCCATCGTTCAAGATATTGATAAGACTGACTGGCGATTTATTACTGTTTATAGATCTGGAAAATGGAAACTCGTCCCTCCAGGAGAATGGGTTGAAGAAAGTGCGCCAGAGATCTTCGTAGAAATCCCAGATCATGCCAGATTTAATGTTTCCAGTAAGTGAGCCAAGATCCACTCGCGAAGCTTGAATTAACATGAGCTCCACAAGAGACGCCCAGTTCATCGATACATGGCCGTGAAGCAGGACAGCTGATCTGGCCAAACCTACTTCCTGCAAGACCCAAATTCTTGAAAACCAGTCTGAATCCATGAGTCGCCGGACTGCGTCCCATTGATGGCTGTCTGAGCAGATGAGTCCGCTCTCTTTGCTGATTGGAGGGATGAGATTAACATCTCCATGCTTTGATATCATTTCTGTTAGGAGACTTGTGGTGTCCTCAATCAGCTTGAAGCATTTAGCGGCCTCGTACTGGGTATCTGGTCCTATCCAAATAAGTACTCGCGAGGCGCTGCCGTAGATGTCGCCCATCTGTCGAACCTGATATGAATCGTTAGGACTGTGGCGGTCCGAAAGTAAAGGTTGTGAACGGGGTACTGGAATTTACGTGTATACGCACTTACCTGTGTAGATCTCTCGCCCATATTCTCCTGATTGATGCATACAGCGTCTACCCAGAGTAGCCTTGCCTCCTTTTCATTTCTAATGTGTCTCAACGCACATGCAAGATTTTCTCGGATTTGCAGCGTCGAGCCGTTACAATTGAGCACCTCGTCGGTCTGAGCAGAGTCATTGGTGCCCCATACATACGAGAGTGCCTCATATCCAGGTCTTGAAGAGTCCACGATCCTCCGCGTCTCTAGACTGCATGAGAGCCTGTCGTTAGAAATTCCAGGATGGAGGACCAAGATTCTGATCCAGCCATCGGCGGGAAGAGGTACATAACTGTAGTTCAGATCGGCGGGAAGCGGCGGCGCTGCTTCTGCATGAAGAATGAGGGAGAGGTCGGGTACAGTGACAGTTGACATCTCTTGCCTGAATTGAGTGTTGTTAGAAACTGCGATATCACAAGCTTCCCCTGGTCTTAGAGCGATTGGTGTAGATCGAAAGAACTGGTTACTATGAGCCCGATCAACATCACGATGACGAGTAGAGCATATAGGCAGTGCAGAACAAGTAGTGTTATAAGTGAGTCTTCTCTGCAATGGCTGCAGCAGTTGTTCTGCATCGACCCTCGTCTGTCTTGCGCCACCACCGTTCTCAGGGGTAATTGTCCATATCTCGCTTGGCTTGGTTTCACTTGATTGTTGCTGGTTACGGCCAATGAAAGATGACCGAAACCAATGAAGATAACAAGCCAGCGCTCTGGAAATAGCAATTTCATACAGGGTATATTCATACGAGTAGTGTGGCCTGATAAGAATCTTTGGTTAGATTAATCAATGACCCTCGGGAGCTGTTGCGGCGAGTCTAGCCACCCTCAACCAAGTGGTGTGGACGACACGAGGGCCGAGATGGATGGCACGGTATCTTCATGGGAATGAAGGAACCCTCCGAACAAGCCATGATCCGTCCTACCGTTGACTTGATTTCTCAAATATGTGGGAGAGGAAGGAGGAATGAGCTCTCGATATGCACATAGCAAGAGGGAAGGAGTCGGAAAAAATGCTGTAGGCTTAGTTGCTGCGTACCTAAGCATGCCTAAAGACAAAGGAAGTCCGGCTAGCACTAGAGGAGCCTAGGTCGCCCTGCCTAGGCTATCTACCGGTAGTTCGTAGGCTGCACGAGGCCATTTAGGGACACCTACGCGCTTGCTGCCCCGCGCCTACAGAAATCCAGCGAATTCCGCAGCGGCGTAACTGCGGAGAACTGTGAGCGACAAATTTCGCGGCTCGTTGTTTACAAACGACGGCGTCTGCAAGGAACATGGCACCTATATCAACCATTGGACATCTCACAAATGCCTTGGTCACCGCTGAGCAGCTATTGAAAGCCAGAAGCCTCGACTCAGTGGATGGCCTTTCAGTACGATTCGCGCAGTTCCAACTGACCTCCGCCGCTGGCATCCTCCTACGACTTTCCCAAGATATCATTGCTCAAGCAATTGTCCTCCTCCAGCGATTCTTGGTCTGCACCAGACCTCAAGACCGTGAAGCTCACAGTGGTAAAGCATACTCCGCTGCTGCAATCTACCTGGCTGCCAAAGTTTCTGCCACCCCAGTCTCTCCTCGCTCGGTAATCAATGTCTATGCATACCTCACCTCGAAAGCTTCTCCGCTGAAATTTGTGAACGGAGGGAATTCCCCAAAGGATGTACGTCCACAAGATTATCATGTCTCAGAAGGCAGATATGAAAGAGAAAGACAACAGCTATTCCTCTGTGAAAGCATGATATTGGCTGGCATCGGTTTCGACACTTGTGTGGCCTTGCCTTACACTCTGGCCTTAACGTACATACAGATGTTAGGAGCTTCGTCGCCGAAACTAGCACAAAGAGTCATCGAACATCTGAACGCAGGATTGCTCTCTCCACAACTTCTCTATCTTTCTCACCAACCAAACGCCCTTGCAGTCGGGGCAATTTACCTCGCAGCTAAAGAGATCGGAGTGAAGCTCGTCGAACAAAATTGGTGGGAGGTCTTCGATGTCGACAGAGAGGATCTGGGCTTCCTTGTTCTATCTTATGGAAGCATGACTAACTTTGCAAGAGCAGAGATGGAGAAATTGAAGGAAAAAAGTTTGCTTTTGGATTGAGACTGGTTGCTCCGCCTGCACACCGGTTCTCCCATGCTATCAGCAAGTTTCTTCTCTGCCTTAACTGCGTCACCAGCGCTCATTGCTATTATCATTCCTGAAAGTACGCCACTTGCTTTCATGTCACAGTGTCAGCAATTTTCAATCTCTGCTTGATATGCAGCAGAATGAAGCTCCAATTTCAACGACGATACCCAAAGGTCCTCTGATGGACAGTTCCTCTCTTTCCAAGTCAGTCTGAAATGTCAGACATGGTTGCACATCATCAGAATCTGGAAAATTGTTGAGACGTCCAACTCTTGATGCACTCTAGCTGGTCTAAGACCTAATCCTCCTAGGAAAGTCCAGCCTTCATGCTCTCAAAGACTGCCTTGACAATCTCCAATCGCTGGGTCTGATACTTCTTGTCCAAACAGTCTGCCCACCAAAACGCCGATGCCTCTCGGAACATTTGCAGCTCTGAAATCACACGTTTCGCGTAGGTTGGGCCACAGAACCAGTTGACAGCCTTCTCGTACTCATCATGGAGCTCGTCTAGATTTTTGAATGACTTCTCGATGAGCATTTCAACGATCCTTGATCCTGCTTTCTTGAGATTCTCGGCCTCAGTTGGGCTGTGGTGTTTGAAAGACTGCATGTGACGTTGGACGAGACGCGTGCCGTAGGCGCGGAGGAGTTCAGATCGATAGCGCTCATTGATTGTGTGAGTGGTGGTAGTCTTGGTGCTCTTTGGCAGTGGTGTGTACTTTCTACGCTTCACTTCAATGGTGTCGCCGTCTAGAAGCATCGCCTTAGTCTCTCTGGCCACGACATCATGTTTTCTCTTGAGTGGAGAGTCACCTTGAGGGGTGTCTGCATAACGGTGGTTTAGCAAACGTGGTTGTGCTTCCGGTGGCTTGAAGAGGTCGTCCTGGAACACTGGTGGAGTTGGGGCAGCTGTGCGAAAGGGTATTGCCGCGCCCCCGGAAGATGGGGAACCATTGAATCGCTTCTCTAGTGCTGTCTGCATGCTTGATGGTGAACTGGCTGTTGTTGCTTGTTTTTTTTGAGTTAGCTGAAAGGACATATGCCAAGATTTCAAGGTACACTCACAACCTGGATTGTTGACTGCTTTACCTCTCTCAGCAGGAAAGTACAACAAGTCACCGAAAGGGTCTCGTTGCTCGTGTCTATTCACAGCAACGCTCACAGTTCGTGGCTTCAAGGTCTCACGTGTCGGAGTCGAGCTTGGCAAGTCGCTCTGTGCCATCTGCCCAGACAGATCCGAAACATGAGCATGGTTGTTGATGGGTTCAGATTTGACCTGCAGCGACTCATTGCGGTCCGGAGAGACAAATTTGGTGGGAGTTTGAGATCTAGTAGTGCGGCGACGTCGGAGTTCATTCATCTTGCGATCAAGATCCAATTGTTTCTGCTGGAACTCCCGGTCGATGTCGAGTTGGCGTTGCTCTAGCTGAAGCGCTAGGAGCTCGTCGTCACCGACGTCGCCGCTGTCGGGCTCTGCGCCAGGAGACGGCGTCATTGTCGCGTTGATATTGGAGAACGAATTGTTTGATTTGACTGAGACGGAGAGGGAAGAATGGAAAGGAAAGTAACGAGGTTTGTCGGTGACGGAAAAGTGAACGGAGAGAGAAAGAATTTATCGACAGGTGAACGCGATCCGGGAGATTGTCGGTGGTCAGTGAACGGACCATCAGCCACTTGAGACAGAGTGCGATCAATAGCAATATATCCTATTAAGGAGCTCGAGACATGTGAAAGATAAAGTGAATAGGCAGGACATTATGTTTCACCTCATAAACTACACTACGCCCCCGTCCAGTTGAAATCAGGACTCCCACAAAAGATACAGTAGCAAAAATACTTACCTCCTCCTCCTGTGCTCTTTCTCTCGATCTATCTCTCCCTTCTCCTCCTCGGTTCTAAGTGGGTATTTAGATCGATGGAATTGGAAGATAGGGCTTCCTCGTGAGGGTCTTCGCATGAGAGGCTGGGCTAGTACTACTATAGATTCCTTGTTGACCTATCCATGGACGACCATGGGAACAGATAGCACAGAAGCAGGTTGGAATGCGAAGACCGACAAAGCCTCAACACTACTCAGGATGTATACCAAGGAATGGAAGCGGGGATAGACGTGGTCCCTGTCGAGTTGGTATGCAGACAGTGCTAGAATTCTTAAGGAAGCTGAGGCACAGCATTCGGAAAAGTTGGCTTTTCAAGCAATTGTGTGAGGATTGTTCCCTTATGAGTGAGTCCCCTATCTGCGATCCAGACCATACAACTGCTGCATTCAGGGCGTTGCTTTCAATCCTTCGCCCTATGTTTCCACTCCTCAGTGGGAATGGCAGTGTGTGCGTGATATGCTCAAGCACGATCGAGGACCGAGAAAGCCGATATTGACCCATATTCCGCAGTACTCACTCGGATCCATTTCCCAGCTCTTGGTGCTCTCTGGTCCAGCTCCAGTGGTCACGCCATACAACTTCCGCCAAAGCTCACCTCTCATCCTATTGACAACGTCTTACAAACCCGTATATTTTCCCCGGCTGGGTTGACGGGATCCAGCTCTTTTCTTTTCACAGTGTTCGTCATATCATCATGCGTCTTAAACAACTGACTTTAATACCGTAACTTGTTGCGGCTCTCTCAGATTTCGTTATGCGGATCGTAAAACTCCTTGTAGTCGGCATTGTCGAAGGCGTCCCTAACGATGTTCTCGATAACATTGGTAACCAAGGTCATCCTGTCCTTTTGTCGTGGTAAGCCTCGACACTTCGGCGACCAGTATGGAAGCGCGGTCTCGAATTTCTCCAATTCCGCCAACAAGCCAGCACAGATCACGGGCGATTTGGTGTGTTCTTGTGTCATTGAGGTGTATTCTCGGTGCAGAAGCGTGATGCTCGAATGTGTTTTACCTCTGTTGAGACTGCGCACTCGTGAAGCGACATTGTTCTTCTTACTGTCGGGGTCCAATGTGATTTGTACGTCTTGCATGTGTTTGAGGAAGAGGTCCGTGTAGTGAGCGATGAGGCCCAACTCTTCGAGCTCCGTCATAACGTCCGGGTCGACTGGGTGAAGTTTGTTTTCTGCACGAGACGCTCGTCTCCTTCTCATTTTCTTACTTGCTTCACGATCTGACTTGATAATCTCTTCGTCTTGTGCACTTTCATCGCTTGAAAAGTTACTCGGGGGCCTGGAGAGTTTTGGTTTTGGTCGATTGATTCGTCTGCGCTTGATTATATTGCCGTGGCTTTTCTGGTAGGGTTTGGCTGCTTCCATCCCCAAGTCCGTCGACCTGGAACCGGTTTCTGGAGCAATTGAGGCATTAGAGCTTGCTGTCTTGCCTGTAGCATGTCCATCTGTCGGTAAAGTATCGAGGGGTTTCAAGAACTTGGCCAAAAGTCCTGGGTCAACGGGGGTGGAAGGTGGATTGAGATTTGGATGAGAGATCGTCGGCTGATTTGACACTGCCGAAGTTGTTTGCGCGACAGGCTTGATACGATCTGGGAAAGCTGGGTCTGCAAAGGTCAGTAGAAATCCACCGTAATCGACCATGGTAAACTCACCGTCCACAACCGTGTTTGAGCCCTCAGTCATCTCATTTCCGTGCTCCGGCGCCTCGACGGTTCTTGATGATTCTTGAGTGTTGTCTCGATCACTTTTTCCTGGGAAGAAGCTTGAACCCTCTGTTGCGTGAGCTGTGTCTGAGCTGACTGTAAATAATTTTTGGTCGATCTGGCTGCTGCTTTCACGGCTCTCGCTTTTGACTTTGGACTCAGGATCGGTAAGGTCGACGGTATTCAGGCTCAATAGACGTCGCTTAGTGTCCAGTATCTTTCGTTCAAGCTGCAGCTTTTGCTCTTCGAGCCGCAATTTTCGTTCCTCGAGATGAAGCTGTCGTTTGTCAAGGTCAAATTGAGCGAGCTCGTGTTGGAGGTCATGTTTGGTAGGCATAGTGATGCACGAACGTATTTGGAAAAGAGATCTGAAGAGAACCTGAAATTGTAGCTACACCGATTTCAGGAACGAGGAAAGAAGGTGTGGCTCTGTTGAAACCTTACGATAGAAAAAGAGAACAAACATGGGACAAAGGATGAGAGAGAACTAAGAATAAGAGCCACACACATGATTGCTCAAATGTGGATGAGACAAATCAACATCTCTAGAAAGAGTGAAGTCGTGGCAAACGACATCACAAAATCGAACCTCAAGCTCAGAACATGGTACGGTAGGAGAACGGAGAGTACAAAGAAATTGCGGAGGCACTTCACCTTCAGGATAGCAGCCATCTCCAATATACCATTATCATAGTGCCGACTTGGATCCCTTCTATTAGGCACTTTTGTTGAGCCCGTTATATCCTTTAATACACTGACGTAGACTTATTGTTTGCAAGGTGTGATAGAGCTGAAGAATAGGCCTCAGTATAGCCAGAGTCCAGAGATTTCTTCCAGGCGGTCAGTAAGTAAGTACTATTCAAATTGAAGATTCCCCCTCGATTCTGGCTATAGTCTAAGGGACCTGTTCAACCATGACGATCCGTGTAGTTGTCTGCACCGGCGATTTTGGGAATGCGTAGTTGTGTAGAGGGCCTTTCGCTGCACGAAGCGGCAGATAGTCGAAGGCGAAGCCCACAGTATGTTGCTCAAGAGTTGCTTCATGAGACTTTATTCAAAGCTTCAAGGTGACCTTTCCTCCTTTGTGGACTGAAATCAAATTATATCTGACAATCAAACCTTTCCCTTACGAGTGAAAGCAATCAATAGGAACATAGAATGAAGAACTGCGCGCGATGTAGTAGAAGCTATCCGTAGCTCCTTCTACCCCTTCCCGATCAACCCCCACAACCCTACTTCTCCCACTTCCAGCAAGGGGACTAGCGGACCTTGGCAAACTACAACGAATGAATGTTCGCTTTGGTGTTATTTTCTGGCAAACAGTCTCCTTACCCAGCGATTGAAGAGGCATCGAGAACAAACATTTCCTGAGCGTTCCACATCGTTAGGAATGTCCTCCATTTACACCTTCGCCTGCCACGACGAGCTTTCCGGTGACCGTATCCGACTGCTTTACCTTGAACCGGGCCAGAGCCAAGAGCCCATCATCTGTCGCCTTTACAATGTATCACTCGCGGACTGCTCTCCGTATACGGCGCTTTCTTATACATGGGGAACCGCATCGCCAGCTAGAACGATTACAGTTGATGCTCAGGCATGGCCAGTAAGAGAGAATCTCTGGCGATTCTTGAAACAAAGGCGACAGCAGAGAAAAGGTGTGGTGCTGTGGATCGACGCATTGTGCATTAACCAGGAAAATATTCGTGAGAGAACACACCAGATTGGAATGATGAGCCAGATCTACTCATCAGCCGTCGAAGTGGCGGTGTGGTTAGGTGAAGAGGAGAGCCATGGCGAGAAAGCTTTGAAGTTCTTAGCCGAAGTACTCTACTCGCCTATCTCCTCTGCGCATTTTATTGGCGATTGCCAATCTTCACGCTATGCCGAGCATTGGCTAGCACTTTCCTTACTCTTCAAAAGAGATTATTGGAAGCGGACGTGGATAATACAAGAAATTATGTATGCTCGTCAACCCAGGATATATTGCGGGCAACGAAGCATCCCTTGGGAGTCTTTGGATCGACTTTTTGCTGTGGCCATGATGCTGGGCGAAGCAAATCAAGATAGCCACAGGACACACAAAGACTGTGTTTTTCGAACTGTGGAAGAGGTCTTAAATGCTGCAGCGGCGAAACTGTGCAAGCATAGGCAACTTCTACAAGAAGAGAATAGACTCGATGCGGATTCAGCAAAACAGCAGATACTACTCCAGGATCTCTTGTTTAGGTATCAAGACTCTGCTTGCTCGGACATTCGGGATAAAGTGTTCTCCTTGGTCGGACTCGTTCGACACGATAGCCATGCAACGCGGTTCGTCACGCCAGATTATTCCAAGTCCTCTGTTGAGGTCTTCTTTGATATTCTCGACTACCACGGAGCAGCGTCTGATAGTTTGGAAATCTCAGATGCTTTAAGCTTCTCATCTTTCGCTCAGCAAATGTTACGACTAGTACATCCTTCGGCAATGATCATATCACTACCGATTGAAAAGGCCAGGGCATACCACACTTGTTGGGGAGGTTTTTTCGGTGCCATCATAGCAGTTGACTTTCTGGACAATTACAAAGAGGGAATTTCGAGGAAATGGCACAAGATAGCCATTGAGCATGCCTTGCTCGACAGCAGTGAGGAAGAGAGGAACACGCATATATTACGGATTTTAAATGAAAGAGCCAAGTTCCGCTCTGAAGACATGCAATGCACCATGATGCCAAACTATGAGAGCTTTGGGATCTTCATCGGGCCTTCAACAGCCCGGCTCTATTGGGCAATCAATTGGCTACACAGCCGATATTGGAATGTCTCAGCGGTTGGAAGTGGACCTCAACATGAATCAAAGAGAAGAAATTGCATCCATTCTACACAGATATTCCTCACTTCGACAGGTCATATTGGTTTGTCAGACGGTATCGTACATCCAGGCGACCGCGTCATTGGTTTCGTCGGATCGCCGGTCTCTGTAGTTATCTCTGACACGGCAAATCATCCTATGCTCACTTCCGTCGCTCACTTGGCCAAAGTCAATGTCTCGGGCCAGAGTGTCGATAACATCTCTCTTAACTCAGTGTTCATACCAACTCTTGCGGACTTTACTGACGCCAATAGAATCAACATTGAACTGGATGCGTCGGCATTATGGGCGCTGTTCTGAGCTTCATAGGGTTGGTGGTATATAGCTTAAAGTTTTTGTTTTTTTTGAAGTTCGTCATCCACTCCTGAATCCGCCTCCTTCAACGACCACGGCCATCGATATCCCGCTGTCGAGCGAGTTTAGGCTTCACTCTTCTTTCACTTGGCTAGTTATCCAGCAAAGCAGTATTGAGCATAGTCGGGGAGGGCCCTTGGGGAGCGTGGTGAGGCTCCAAATTCTTACAGCCCAGTGCAACACAATCGAGAACTGGAAAGGGGCAACGAAAACCCAAGCTAGCAAAGTGAAGGACGGGTTTGTGGCAATGTCCAATGGCGCCGAGAGGGCATTTTACGGGGCCAGAAATTTGAACCAGTTGGGGCGCGATGAGAGGCCTTGTCCAGTGGGTTGAGTAGGCTGAATCTGTAAGGCGTTTGGTCGGAGTTTTCGTTCGTAGCCAGCATGGGTGCTCCGCAATTAGTAAGGCCTTTATGGTGGAAGAGCAGGGATAGGCAAGGAGCACCCATAGCTCTAAAGGAGTTTGAGGACGTCCCCATGTTATCCTTTCAACTGGCACCTGCCAAAAATGGTGGCCGAAGCTCCGGTCCTCTGATCAGAGCCTAGATTTAACCAGCCACTTGTGTGGTCCCGTCTAGCTCTTTCCATAGGTTCACATCGTTTTTCCACATAACCGCATGTTCCGCGTGGCTACAGTGATCGTCTGCAGCTCAAAACCTAATTTCACTAAATTGCTGTGAGCACAGTGCATCCAGTAGGCAGCGTACTTCTGATCAGTACTGAGCGCGCTCAAGCCTCCAGCAACTAGTGTTGGAACAGAACTCGATGATCAAGGAACAGCCGGAAAGGTCAATGGAACATTTGAAGCAGATTGACATCTGCTAATGTAGACTGCAGCTGGAAAGTTCTGTATGTGTGTGCTTAAGACCAGCGGTGCCAGGCCAAGTTCTAGAAACTGAGCGTCTGATGAATGACTTTTGACTCGGATGGAGCCAAGAGGATCGAAACAATAGTCGATCCAGGCACGATCCAGGACAATACGCATATGCGCCGAGAAGATGAAATCAGATCTGTCAGGACGACAGGGATTTTTTTACGTTCGGTCATGACCGGTAATCTGTTCTCCAGTGCTCAAGTGTGATGGCGAGCTAGAACGACGAGGCTTGACTACATCTGGCGAGTCGTGCTCCACTCTAGGCAGAAGAATCTCTCAGAATGTCATTTTAGAGGAAACCGGTTGTGCAATCCTCTGTACAAATGGCTTTTCCTTGATTGTGACCTTTGCACACTTGGACGTCCTCGCCATTTGCAGGGCCTGCAGTTGTTAGCCCGGCATCCCTCCATATTTTTATCTGGAGAGATCGAATGAAATCTAATTACAGAGTCCTACGTAAAGGCATGTAGGGATTGCGACATCGACGCTGCAGACTGCTTACGCCTAAACAAACTCGTGTTGATCCTTGACTTTTTTGACGCATCAAACATAAAAATGGACGACTGCCTCGAGTCAACCAAGATTTACAGTTTCTCCTCGCGTGAAACATCGGCACAACAGCAAAATGACATCTTCCGACGCATTTATCAAAGAAACACTCGCTCAATACACACCCCGCGCCGCAAACTACGATGTCGCAAACGGTGGTTGGCACGCCGAACTAGGTCGCGACTTCGCGAGCTGGCTTCCTCCTCCAAAGGGTGGAGCGGTTCTCGATCTGGCCTGCGGCACGGGCTTAGTTTCTTTGCCGTATGCTGAAGCAGTCGGGAAAGAAGGCATCGTCTTCGGCGTTGACGTGACGGAAGCGATGCTCAACGAAGCAAAGCACAAGCCGCTGCCCAAAGACAGTGGACGCGTGGAATGGGTGCTGGGAGATATCACGGCCTTGTCGTCCTTGGATGCTGTGCAGAAGGTCGCGACGTCGAGGGGTGGATTCGATATCATTTCCTGTTGTTCGGCGTTTGTCCTTCTTGACGATCCCGCAGAGGCAGTCAAGGGTTGGGTTGGGTTGTTGAAGCCCGGCACAGGAAGATTGATTATTGACGTGCCCACGGAAGACCAGACACTGCAATACCTGCTCAATTATCCGCTCCGACACGCCATGGGGAAGTCGATGATATATGACCTCGAATGGATCAAGGATATCCACACCCTCGAGAAGGTATTCCAGGATGCAGGATTGAAAGTTGAAAAATCCTTCCGTACGAGAAGTTACGTGCCGGAAAAATGGTACGAAGCGGATCAAGCAATGGAGGTGCTGGAGGAAAAGACCGGCAACAGCGGTCTGTGGAAAACCATGATCGAGAACTGGGAGCGGGAAGGGGTGGAAGGTGGAAGGGAGAAGATCAAGCAAGCTTGGTCACAGATCTGGAAAGAGAATATCAATGAAAACGGGAAGGTTTGGGATGGACATCCATTGTATGTCACTATTGGAAGGAGAAGGGACTGAATCTCCACACGCCCTGACATACCTTTTTGATCGTACAATATTCCGAGATCTCGATTCAGATTTTCCGTTCATCGCTTGACGAAAAAAACACCTGCGTCTTCGGGTCTCCGCATCTTCGGTGTGATCACGTTCATTGAATCTTCTACCACCTCGAGAAGCGCCTGCTTTGCTTGTTCTAGTGTCTTGCCGCCGATCGGCGCAGCTTTCACTCTATATCCATGAAGTAATGTCGAAATGACCGCGACGAATTCAACCTGGCTAAATTTCTTGCCTGACGAAGCGATTGTTAGCACGTAGCCTCAAGTGGAAGCAGAACTAGCCTTACCTGGGCAGATTCTAGGTCCAGTACTCCATGGTATGAATGTTGTCCCTGGAGGCGGAGAAGCCAGTGTCTCCTTGCCTGTCTTATCTGTGGTGATCCAGCGTTTCGGATTCCACTGCATCGTGTCTTTGCCCCACCACCGTGGATCATTATGGACGGCATATATGTTGGCCGAAACGTACATTTCGGGAGGAATCACGAACACCTTATCGCCGACACGGAGAGGTTGTGGCTCACCAACGCACCATCTATTGGTGCTGGGAACTGGTCCCCATAGGCGAAGGGTTTCGTACTAGTTCTCATTTCAGCTTCGCGTCAGCTTAGGAGACTTAGGACATACCATAAGTGCCAGACATCGGACAAGTGAAGGGTAAACCTCTTCATACTCGAGCTTTTCCAGGTCCCGCCCTTTGAACACCGCATCAATCTCCTCGCTGAGCCAGTCCTGCACCTCTGGATTAACTGCAAGAAATGGAATTGTGTAAGTCAAGGCGTTCGCGGTCGTTTCAAATCCGGCCAGATTGAAGATGTATAAATCACCAAGCAACTCAGCATCTGTCAGGTGCATCGGCTTTCCGGAAATGCCTTTTGCAGCACTGTTGTGCTCTCTTTTTGCAGCCTCATCGGCTTCAACAAGCGCAGATACAATGTCGGCTCCATGACTTTTCCCACCTCCTTGGGTCACGGCTCGGTTGTAAGCGATAATCTCCTTCATATATTGCGTGAACTCCTTGGTCATTTCATTGACCTGGCGGTTCAGAGACGGGAAAATCCAGCGAAACATGGCGACATTCTTGAACAAGATGGCGAACAGAATGTTTTGAAGCAGAAACTTCAGCGACTCCGCCAAGCTGGTATTGTGGCCTTCGGAGACCTGACGGAAGCCACCATCAAAATCGTGAATATGCCCGAACCCAGCAGCAGAAAGAACGTGCATGGCAATCAGCACGCAGTCGTTGCGGACACTCAGCATGGTACGAGTTTCGTTTGGTGAAGCATCAACCACCTTCATCATCTGCCTCGCCTGTCGCGCCGATTCGTCCCACACGAGCCTATTGTTTTGTTCACGAAAGGCCGGGTTGACGATCCTCCTGTGGCGTTGCCAATCCTCGCCGTTGACGCTGATGACGTTTGGGCCGAATTGGTCGAATATTTCATATACTGGCAGAGGCTTCTGCCAGGTCTTGTAGTGAGCCTGCAGCTCGTTGGCAATCACCGGGTCATTAACGGCAATCTCGGTCCTCCCTGGTGTTACAATGGCAAATATATCGCCATATTTCTGATGTGGTCGGTACCGTTCATCCTGAGCCCAGGAATGATAGCTAAAGGTGAAGCAGTTTCTCGCCCAGTCCCAAGGGAGGATATCACGAAGTGGTCTGAGCCAAGGATATATTATAACCCAAAAGGGATCTTGCCATGACCAAGGAATAATAACGAGGGGAATCCCTAGCTTTCGTGCTGTATTGTAGTTGACGAACAGAGCATAACAACGGGCGACCCAAAAGGCCAGCACAGGAATGAAAATGCAGGAGAGCACAGTATTGAGTGAAGGCATCGTGGTGAAGGATTGTAGTGTGAGTTGAGAGAAGCAAGCTACAGAAAATGGGTGCCGGAGTTACCTAGCTATACATACCCGTGTCTTGAGATCTGTTTGATAAAGGGAGGCCTGATGCATCGACTCGTATGTCGTATTCGCAGGGTAGTCCCAAGTTCGGTGGTGTCGCGCTTCAGCTCCATCACCTCCAATGAGAGGATACTTCGGACCGTTTTTTCCTCGCGAAAGGTCGCACAATTGTGCAGAATAAGCTAGTAGGAAATGCTCCGAATTCCCACAGGCAACCGCGATAATCCTAGTAAAACACCATTGTACGAAACCAGCCCAGATAGGCACACGGCGA
This sequence comes from Cladophialophora exuberans, assembly GCA_030068005.1. NCBI lineage: Eukaryota > Fungi > Ascomycota > Eurotiomycetes > Chaetothyriales > Herpotrichiellaceae > Cladophialophora > Cladophialophora exuberans. Next base: position 24,630 of record JANSVK010000106.1, read on the forward strand.
AAGATGAGCCGAGTACGCGCGAGTTCCATCAAGGATGCACCAACCACGAGCTTCTTCGAGCGAACGGCACTCGTGGATGTAAAAGCAAAATGATGATAAGCGAAAGGCTGATGACGACCTTGAAAAGACAAGAATTGGAACTTGGAGCTGCCAGATTTTTCAGATTGGAAGGTGACGATGAGAAGAGCCAAGAACGCGTCAACGATAAACCTGCCCCTCCTTTCTCAGTTTCCTCGTTTTCTTCACCTTCATTTCCAGCCCCGAGCAAGACCTACTCCCCATCATCGACAGGAACCCTTTGCCAGTGTCAACAGACTCAACAACGCATCAAGGTGGAACGCCTTACGCTGTCGGATCTGTCGAACTGACAAAACACACCGCGTCTTGGACAGAATTGACCCAAGAAGCGTCGAGGATGTTCGACTTTGCTCCAGATTTCATGGTCGTCGAGCCACATGTTACCAGTGGACCATCGTCGTCGCCTCTATGGCCACAGGTATAGTCGCATGTGACAAATGGTGCGTCGGATGTGGTTGAAATCATCTGCACAGTCTTGGGTCGTTGTGAAAACACTACGAAATGACAAAAGGTAAGCGAAGGTAGGGCAGTGACTTCCACACTTACCCTTGAGTGGCTGTGGATCTCTGTGTCCATCCAGGTCAATAGTGATGGTGCTGTCGAGGGAGGCGCTGCCACTCTCTGCGGTTTGACGAATGACGACGGTCCCACCGAGAGCGCGCGCTGTCAAGGGAGAACCGTATGCCAGCCATGCACTGAATGCGAGCCAACAAGTAACCGTTGTTCCTCTCATGTTGCTTCTCGGATTATTTTTTTGACTTTACGTCGAGTCGAGTCAAGCAAAGGCGTCAGTCTCAGTCCTCGGTACGACCTGACAACAAACGTTCGCTACGGGAGATCTATATATACCCTTGACATGTCGTCAGAGGCGACACTGACCAACTGTGAGCGATACCGCTTCATTTCTATTTACCAACGCTGACAGTCGTGACGAGCGCCACGTCCAATTAGCTGACTATATATCTCAGCTGTGCTCGTATATTAGTCGACAATACGGGCGCACGACGGTCATGTGTTTCCCCATTGCGGCCCGAATTCGTGTCTCAAAATTGCAGGTGTAGCAAAATTTCCAATAGGATGGCACTTATGGGGGATCATCACAATCTTACATGTTAACTTGGCATTTTGGGAATATGCCATTGCGAATGATCGTAATTTCCTTTACGGAATTTCCTTCTTATTTAGATACCCCGAAATGGACCGAGATGGTACTCGGAGAGTCATACAAAGCGCCTCCAACACGTAAGACGGAGAGCCTGAGAGGAGCGTGGTTGGCCTAGCGCAATGCCTTCTTCAAGTACAAGGCTGGGTCACCACACTTCAGGTCTGTTCATTCATGAATGACCTCCCCTGACACAAACATTTCCTTTCCCGATTCCTGATAGGAAGTTTAATCTTCCCCTCCTATCGCTAGGTACCATGTACATGTTCATTCAATAACCACGTCCAGAATCCTCCCCAGGGCTTATTTGAAAATCCACGCATCCACACTGGAACAGAACCAGCCTGAGTGGACATAGATGCTGAGAAGGAGGTAGGCGTATTTGTACACCATACTGGCAACAAAAGCCATCAAAAGGCACGAAAGCATCAGTCTGACGATGAATAGCCTGGGGTAGAGGACTGCGAAGAGCGCTGACCCAATGCCGATGAAGATGCTTGAGAGGACGTATGACAACGAGATGACAATGAAGGTTTGGAGAGGTAGGAAAAGCGCCATCAGCACGATGTGCAGGTGCTTGTTGATGGCCAAGCATACCTCATCCAGCTTCCATGACGAGGGAGGAGTGGTGGTCGAGCTTGGATTTGGAGGTCGCGTTGGCGCTGGCACTGATTTTTCCATTCCTGAAGAGTATTTCGATTTTTTGAGGACTTTTGGAGGTGGAAGGGTGGGTGGATTTGGATAGCCCTGCCGCGTGACTGGAACACAGTGGTCCATGAGGCTTTATATCCAGGCCAGTCGACTCCCACAGGAAAACAAAGGAAACCGTTATATGGCAGCACCGGCTCAATTGTTCAAGACAAGGAGGAAGGCCAAATCTGAGGAGCCCGGTCAACTGAGGAAAAGCAACGGTTCTTCGCGTTGCGGAGGGGGCTTTGTTCGAAGAATCCCATCCTGGGACCCTGTTCTCCTTTGTCTATCGATGTTTGCAGCCAGACCAGCATGTCGGCCGTTACGCATGGGGCTCCAGGGTCTGGAACTCTGGCTCTTCTAGCAATGCTGCCATGGTGCCATCTTTGTTTTACTTGTCGATTCTTATGTGCAGTTTCAGCTAACACATCCAAAATGCCAAAAAGGAGAGCCTGATGACATTGGCCCATATTCATGAGTACGAAGCTGAATACCTCAACAACATAGGTCAAGTCACGTAAAAGTTGTCGTTTCTTGACCCTAGAAAACTCGTTGCGATTCCAAGAATATCAAATTTCGTTCTCCCTTTGTGGATTCGCTCAACATCCCTCCACAAAACAACCTACCTCCGTGGTCCTTACCTACTCAAACAATCTCGCATTAAGCGTATCCACAACCCGCGTCTTCCTCTTTTTAGCACGCAGAGACAGATAAGTCTTCCCCACGAACTGGCACGCACAGATCGCAATGAAGCAAAACAGCAATGTTCGAGTTCCGTTCACGGATTCGGATTCGAAAATCGTCGCAACAAGCCCAAGCGTAATGTACAGGGCAACCGTCTTGGTGACTCCGGAGGAGAAGATGGAGAAGAAGTAGTCGGCAGGGAGGAAAAGAGCCATGAGAACGACGTGCACGAGGAGATTTAACGTCAGGAAGTTCTCAATCTCTTCGGCTACGGAGATTGGGCCGGCGGTTAGATTGGGGAAAAGTGTTAGCATCGTGACTTGCTTTTGGGGGGAGAAGTGGGGAGGGGATAGTTTATCAGATTTTGATTTTTGGAATTTGAACGGGCCATCGGGATGGCCGCGGCTCGGTTGCTAGGATGATGATATATGGAGACTTGCCTTCCAGTAGAGGACAAAGAATGGCAGACATAGGAACAATGGAGTTCTGAGTGAGAAGGGAAGGAGAGGGAGAGACAGGTCGAAAGCGACAAAGAAAGGAAGATGTGACCCAAGGCGATGCATTTCTCCAGTCAAAGCAGTCTTGGTGAAGAGCTTGAATTCTAAAATTACTTCTCTTCCAAGGTTCCTTGTACGTTCATTCGGCTACATGAAAAATACATGCGTCCTGCCGATGAGGTGAATCTGCTGCGCCGATTATCTGGCTGTTGTGGCTATGCTCCACTGCGTAGAAGATTTGGTCTCCCTTGCTCTGAAGCGTCGGCAGCGAGCTGTAGTGTGCGCCAAACAAGCTCGAGATTGTTGCTCGATTCGAAATTTGGGTTCTGCAGTAGACAGAGCCGAGATGCCGCGAAGGGCGACCGATTCGGACGGGGCGATGATTCCGAACCTCGTTTTTCCGCCGATGCTGAATTCTTATACGAGTCTTTCCAAAACATTGGTGTTGAGCCCGGGCGAGACTCACCGATAGTGGAAGGAAGTCGACAAATTTTTCGACGAGTTGAGCGACTGATGTGGTGTTCCAAGGCAATGAAAACAGGATCTACCAGAGATCAAAAGTCGCCGCTTAACCAGTCTTTGACGCGAGATGAATCCTCACACTTGGCTGGGAGGCGACAGCTGCATGCGGGAATGAGCCGTTAGACACTGTTCCTTGACCCTTTCGAATGGTTACGGAGGCTTTATGTCGTATCGATAGACTGGAGCCTGGAGTATACAATGCGTGCTGTCCTATGTAAATCTGTTGCATGCTTCTGGCTGCCTGTGTGAGGTGGTGGGATCGACTTGTCAATTTGCGTGCAAGCATTCCAGCTTTACAGATGGTGTCTTTAGTAACGTCTGCGCCACCCCGAGAAAGCGTGAAAAGCCAGGCCCAACGTTGGCACTGAGGTGTCGTATTCAGTACACTGTGAGGGCCATGGGCACGGCCGCTGTATCATATTCTTGAATTTCTGTGGACCATACCGTAGATACGGTGGGAATTGCTCTTTCATCATGCCCTCGATGGACTTAGCGGTCTGTTAAAGCCTCCAATACGATTCATGTACTGTCGGTACTCCGTCTTCTTCTCCTTTCTCACGCCATATATTTGATTTCCAGGCACTTTGGTGTTATGCGTAGTTTTGAAGGTCGTGAAGCCCATCATCTTGCGCAAGAGAGCGTCCTCATCATTGCCATCGACGTCCATTGCAGTCCCGTTGACAGTGGCTCTGGCTGGTTTGTTAGAGTTTGTGTCTTCTCGAGATTTGGACTCGGGTTCGTCTTTTCTTGAGGGGCGGTCGCGTGGTCTGTCTCGATCGTGGTCGCTTCGACGGAGGGGAGATCGTGTTCGTACAGAAGAGACGCCGTCGCCGTTTCTCAATGGGGAACGAGAGCGGGAGCGTCGGTGTGAACGTTCACTTCGATGATCTATGTCGCGTGAGTGAGGTCGATGGCAGTACATGGGGAGGCTCTTACCCTTGGAGTCTCTATGTCTTTCACGACTTCCGCTCCTCTCACGCCGACTGTGCCCATTAACATCTCGATCTCGTGCAGGTTTATCCCGATCTCGATCTCTATCGCGACGCTGGTCTCTATCACGATCTCGGTCGCGGTCGCGGTCGCGGTCTCGGTGCGTTTTCTCCCTCGATCTACTGCGCTCTTTCCGTCGTTCAGCTGTATCTCGAGATCTGGATCTTCTTCTTTTCTCCCCTTCACTCTTGATATGCCGACGCTCGTCGTCTTTGCTAGCGTGGGGCTTTTGTTTGAGATCTCGTCCACTTGAACTGGGTCGGGAGTCCGCTCTATTCTCGTCGTCTAAATTTGCAGCACTTGCAGTGCGCTTTGCACGTTTGGAAGGGCGGCTTTCCATAGCAAATGGTGTCGACAGAGAGAGGTTTGTGATGAGAAGGTTTGGCGTGCACGAGGTCTCCAGGCATGATCAGAAGCCAGTGACGGAGAAATTTCGCCGCTGGCACGAGTTTCGTAAGTGGCGTGCAAACCTCTCCGTATTCTGGCTGGCGGATATGCTACGGTGGAGCGGAATTGTCAAAGCCGAAAGTTGTACGAAAAATCTTTTAAACCTTCCGCGTCTCTGCAACATATATCAGTATCATCGAATCGTTTCTTCTTTTCTCTCAGACACTCGCTGCTGATGGAAGGATTAGGCAATGTCTATACAGTAGCATCAACTCGATCTACCTCGTCTTCTGCCCAGATTGCAGATGGAGACACGGAGGACACAGTTGCACACTCCTAACTTAGACCAAAAAGCATGAACCACTCCAAAGCACCTCACTATGGCCTTATCTCTTCCGGGTCTGACTTGTCAAACAAATCAGTGCCAATACAACCAACCAAACATCGGCTATATACTCCTTGCCAGCTTGCAATTGCAGGCCCAACCCAATACAAAAGAAAACCAATGACACGGATGCTGCTCCAAGTCGCAATGCACGTGAGCCGAATAAGAGACTAATTCCAACCAAAGTATCGACGATGGGAGTTATTTTGGCAGTCGCCGAACCGTCATCTGGAGCGTGGTACTCTTGGAAGGCGTAGAATTGTGGTGTATATTCGCCATGGGTGAAGCGGGAGAAGGCTCCCAAAAGGACGACGCTGGCGAGAAGGTAGGTCGGGATGTTTGCAAGCGGGAAAGACATGGTTTTTCCTTGTTCGATGTTGAATGGCTTTGTTGAAATCTAGGTAACGTAGTGTGTAGTACTCTAAATACTTTGCGAGAGATTGCGGGGCATGGAAACTTCAACCCCCATTTGAAGCCGGGCATGTATCTCATACGAAGCTGATGGAAGGCCTGAACCTGAGTTGCTACCCGCTAAGGAAGTCGGTCCACAAGGCTGAAAATCTCAGCCTTGCGTAATTTACCAATTGCTCGGCCGTAGAGGGCGGGTCACGTCTCCCCCTCCTCAGGCTCAGGTTTGAGGCGACACTGGTCACGAACATCTTCGAGTGCAGCCTGCAGACCAGGTACCTGTCACTTGCTCTTCTTACGTTTCCCTTCTCGAATCTACCACATCACCCAACATCTCTCCATATCCTGATACTCTTCCCATAAAAAAACACTCTCATTCAAAACCCCGAATCGAATATCAAGACTAACCTACCTACATCCCACCTCTGGAGCACCCAGTCTTGACCTGAGCAACACAATCATGCAGTACCTCCGCTCTGGTCTCGACCAACTTCGTGACCGCTACGCACCCATACGTCATGTGTCTACGTTCCGTAGCACAGGGCAAATCACCCCAGAAGAATTCGTGCTCGCAGGCGACTACCTCGTTTACAAGTTCCCCTCATGGTCATGGTCCGACGCCTCGAGTCCCGGGAAACGTTTCTCCTACCTGCCACCGAATAAGCAATTTCTAGTTACTCGTGGAGTTCCATGTCACAGACGATTGAATGACGACTTCGCAGGCGGCCACGGCGCAGCTGACGATCTCGTGCGGGACGGCTTCCTTGGCGGACCCGACGACGAGACCGGTGATAAAGGTGGCGGAGGCGAAGACGAAGGGTGGCTGAGGACCGGCGGCACTACAGAGAAAGAACAAGAAGGCCTTAGAGGGGAAGTTCGAACCATGAGCGAAAGCGGCCAGCTGGGAAAGAAGGCTTCCGAGGAAGAAGACGAGGAGGAGGAGATCCCAGACATGGAAGACGAAGATGACGACAACGAGGCCATTATCAGAGACACGAGCGACGGTGCTTCAGCGTATGAATACCCCTTCGCCCTTCATTCCGTGTCGAAGCACAAGAAAACTAACCATATACTTACCAGGCCTCTCCGAACATACACCCTGTACATCACTTACACACCCTACTACCGCACACCCCGCATGTACCTGTCAGGTTACCTCTCACCCAGCGAACCGCTTCCTCCACATCTCATGATGGAAGACATCGTTGGCGACTACAAAGATAAGACTGTCACACTAGAAGATTTCCCCTTCTTCGACCAAAGTGTGAAGATGGCCTCTGTGCATCCCTGTAAACACGCCTCGGTCATGAAAATATTGCTCGATCGCGCTGACGCCGCTCTCAAAATCCGTCTCGACAAGCAGAAAGCCGGCACTGCCACTGGTGGCGACAGCAAGAAACCCATCTCCGGCATGGAAGGTCTCATCGACGATCTCGCGGATCTGAAAATCGCAGAACAGAAACGCGGGCACGACGCTGGTGTCAAAGCCGCTTCGGGCGGCGCGGCAGGTGACGAATGGGAAGTGCTCGACGAGCAAGAGGAGGCAGAAAGCGAGAAGGTGGCCATCCGCGTGGACCAGTATCTCGTTGTGTTTTTGAAGTTCATGGCCTCTGTGACGCCGGGCATTGAACATGATTTCACCATGGGTGTTTAAGGGAACTCGAGTTGAGATCGAGACGCTGTATTCGGGGCCATGCATTATGACCAGGGTAGGACAGGATATGAATCAGACATGAAATACCACGAATGATGGGAGTCATGTTTCTTGCTGCTTATGCAAGCAGACAATCATGGGGCGTTCGGGATACGGGTACCTGGAAATCGCGCTGCCAAGATCAATATGGGCGCTGGATTAGCTACTCATGATAGCACAAGAGCTTCTGTCTCTGCATGTACGAGACGATAAGGAAGCACAAATACTTTCCCGTGAAGATAACGATGGGAGTTTCATTCATTCAATCTGAGTCCACTAAGACTCACATTATCGTTATATTCACTACTGGTCCATTCCGAGTCACTTGCTTACATCTAGACCATACCGTACCATGTCATGCCCCACACGATATCTCGATTCCAAACGCTCTCTCCGGTTTTGATTCATACATACAGTTCTGTTTGATTTTCGAATACCCCCCAATTCATCTCAACCATCTCGAGTAGGCTTGACTAGTAGAGAAACTTGCATAGAGCCTGACGCTTGAGGGTGTGATTGAGCTCGATCGCAGCCTTCTAGGCTTCGTGGTCTTGCTCAGCTTGTGTACTCGAGCGGGAAGGCATGCTGTCAGGTTTGGGTTCAGGTTCGGGGTCGAGTTCCTTTCCTCGTGCTGGGATTTCGTGGGTCTCGGATTGTGGTCCTGTGGAATTTGAGCCTTCGGGTGTGGTGACTGTTGGAGGCGTGCTGGACGCTTCTGTCTTCGGTGGAGGGGTGTGTTCGTTTGGATCTGCTGCATCAGCGACGTGGGTCTCAGAGTCTGATTCAGAGGCCTGTTGTGGTTCTGATGCATGCTTCGCCATCGAAGATTGACTGGGCGCATGTCCTCGTCCATTCAGCCTGAAACTCTCAGCCCTGCTGCCGTCTGCATACCCGTACCCATACCCATGTCTCTTCCCACTCCCACTTCCATTCACCCTCATCATCCTTCCTCCCTCTCTCCCATTCCTCTCCCTAATCTTCCGCACAAGCCAATAAACTCCCACGCCCCAGATCCAGATCCCCACCGCCGCCGTGGTCGTAAACACCAGAACTGGGAATAGAAGCAACATCGCCAGCCCAACGGCCCCAGCAATGAAGAGGAACGCGCCCAGCAAGCCCATCAACACGCCGGTCAATAGACTGAACGTCGTCACGGTGAGTGCAGTCATCGTGAAGATGAGGAGCGGTACTCCGCTGAGCGCCAACTGCAGGAGCAGGAACGTCGCTAGGTAAGGCCGGCTCGTAGCGAGGTGAGTCAGGATGGCTCGATAGTGTTGGCGCGTTTGTGGTGAGAGAAGGCGGTTGAGGAGACGGCTCAAGATGCTTATGACAGTGGCCATGCTGCCTTGGAAGAAGGTAATGGCTTGTTCGATGGTAGTAGGTGCGGTGTCTGTTCCCCTCCCCGCATAGGGCGCTGGGCTGGATCTTTCAGGAGACATTTGGATGTTGGGTCCTTATGATGAAGGACTGCGTTCCAGATTAGGTTCGATCGATTAATAAGAGAATATATGGCCACAATGATACCCGGTTCGCAAGAGAGATGAGATGGCGGGTTCTGATGTAATGCTTTCTGTGTCAAACGCGCCGGATCTTCAGACGACTATGCCAGTGCAGACATAGAGTTTCATCTCGAGCACTCTCGCATTCGAGATCTCTGATGCAGTGAGAGAGTTTGCGAATGACTCATGATCGCAATCAAAGACAGCAAACAATACTGGTGTCACAGAGGTCATAGTGCACATGCTATAAACACTCAAGTTGTTGAGGGCCTCGCTTGACGCGTCTACTACCATTTGGCGGCTCTAGCCTCCGCCGTTGTTTGCTATGGAGCAGCATTCGCGCTCCAAAGCTTAGTAGATTGTCTGATTTGTGGACGCCAAACTTCATCCTACATTACACTCCATCTCTTTGGTACACACTACGAATCTTACAGTATCACCCATGTCCTCTGGCCAGACATGAGCCACTCAACTATTTTCTGGATTTGAACGACGCGAAACGAGGGAGACGAAGGCAAGTTGAAGCACGTTTTCATTGTTCAGGATTCAAGCAATACAGGAGTACACATTGTCCCATCCCTCCCAGTGTCTCAGCGTTTTCTAGACGAATCGTGTCACATGTTGTTGTACAATCATCCCTTAGATGTGTGGTTTTCGGTTCATGACTCCTTTCAATCCAGCAAGAAACAATTCCCAATTCCGGGCTCAATCAATGACGCACATTTGTTGATGTTTGTTGGTCCTGATCAAATGATTGACTGACTGACATCTGGCCTAGCTGCAAGTGCTAGGCTCTCAGAATGCAGCACCTTGTTCCTGATCGAATGCCCTGGTTTCTTGCCTAGCTGAAGGTGCTAGGCGCTCAGAGACGTAGCAATCGATCCTTGATTCGTGTTCTTTTCTGAAAGAGCTGATCTCTGGCCTAGCTGCAGGTGCTAGGCTCTCAGAAAATGCAGCAGTTGACCGATGAATGCTCGATTTCCAGTGGCATAACTCATCCGCAGCCGACTCATGATGTTGTACATTTGTTGGACTTTTGTTTGTTGTTTTGTTTCAATGTGATTTTCAAACCGGCAATATCTTTTCAAGAACCCTTTCAATCGCAAGGTTGCTCGGTGGATTTTCGCCTCTGCATCGAATGACTGAATTCCTGGCCTAGCTGCAAGTGCTAGGCTCTCAGGATGGGTCATTCGATTGAGGCCATGTCTCATATCCAAGCGGCCCTTTTCACCCATCTTGTATGTTTTTGTTCTTGGGTTAACAGCACCAGGCATCCTTGCCATACTCCATCTCGTCACATTCGCGGCTTGTTTGGCTAGAGTCTTCTTCAGCTATCTCTGACATCACAGATTCTTGCTCCTCTGCCTCTGGCGTCGGTGATCGGCTGCGAACGAAAGTATGGTCAGGTTTCTCGGCTTGCGGTCGCTTGAGCGGCCACGGCGCATTCCATCCCTTCGGGCTCTGCTTGCGAGCCTGGTGTATGTTGCGCTTCAATTCTAGAGATGGAGACCGAATCACTCCTTGGTTGGTGTTTCCAGTCGGCGATTTGCTGGCTTTGCGACTGGCGCTCATCGTGGACAGTTTAAACACTTTTCGACAGCGGTTTTCATCGAGCCCAGGAAGTTGATGGGCACTTTCTTCGTTATGATCTGGTTGGACATCGTTGGTCTCAACGGATTCTCGAACTGACTCTCCATTGGTTTTGCCAGTGGACTTCTCCTTGGTCTTTCCATCGGCCTTTCCATGTGGTGTTTCAACGGGCTTGTCAGCAACACCTCCATTGGTCTTTCCAACGGCTTGTCAGTCTTCGGAAGAACTGGGAGTGGGAGCCCGAGGTTCGTCAACTGCTCCGCGTACAGCTTGCTGGTTTGTTTCTCCTCGGCCAACTCCGCCTCCGCCTTGACCAGCTTCCCCTTCGTCTTGGCGAGCACACTGCCTTGCAGTGTTTTCTGCACCTCATTTCCTGGAGCCTCGGGTTCAATAATCTGAGTCTCGGTTGCAACAGTCTGGACACCGGTTGAAATCTTTTGGGCGTTGGCTGCAGCTTTCTTCGCATCAATCTCTTTCTTTTTAGCATCCCTATCTTTCTTCACAAGGGGGAGCTCCGTTTCGAGCTGATGCACCCAGTCTTTGTGCATCTCAATGAGTGCCTCGGTCTCACGAGGCTTCTGCTGAAGAATGGCGAGATCTCTGCTTGCACCCGTAAGCTCAAATTCGATCGCCTCCGTCCGATCTCTGTGCATGCAATAAACTTCTTCGGGGGTTTTGCGCCTCTTTCGTGTCGGGGTGGCGCAGTCCCGATACGTTCTCGCCTTCTTCTCGGAGTCGAGCTCTTTTTCAAGTCGAGCACTGTTGGCCTTCTCTTTCTCAAGGGATTCCATTACTTGCTTCAGCTCTTCTGCTTTGCGATCATACTTCCCTTCCCATCTGTCGGCTGCCACTTTGTTTTCGTTGGCTTTCGCTTCGTTTCGGTCGGCTTCCCCTTTCCATGCGTTGGCTACATCGTAGTTTGTGTCGGCCCTCGCTGCGTTTCGGTCGGCTTCCTCTTTCCATGCATCGGCTACCGCTTTGTTGTAGTCGGCTCTGGCACGCTCTTCGGCACCATTTTGCTTATGACACTGCGAAATGCCTAGGAGTCGTTGATATTCATTCCAGAGGCGTCTACCATAATATTGGAGGCGTTCATATTCATCCCGGAGGTGTTCATGTTCATCCCGGAGGTGTTCATATTCATCCCGGAGGTGTTCATGTTCATCCCGGAGGTGTTCAACTCTATTCCGGATGGTTTCAGGGTGGGCTTCAAGATCAGCTTGGAGTCTGTTGACCTTGCGTTGCAGAGCTGAATGTTTTTCCAGAAGACCTGTGATGAAGTTGTCGAAACGGCCCCTTTCTCTGAGAACATATCGCGTCGCATCGTTGACGTACTGATCTTGCTGGTGAACCCGTGCATGCAGTATTAGGGCAACTCGCAACAAAGTCATTGTCTGAGACTCTTTGGCATTGTTGCCTAAGATGACAATCCATGAGCTGGTATCATGAACGGGTTGCTCGATGATTGGATGATCAGGTTGTTCGCTGTCCTCATGATTGGATAGCTCGTTGTCTTCAGGATCTTCTGGCTCATTATCTTCAAGTACAGGTTGCTGGACATCTCCAGCGACAGACTGGTGGAAGTCTTCCCCAGCAGGTCGCTCGAGGTTTTCATGGACAGGTTGCTGGATGTCTTTCATCGAAGGACCCGTCAGTGTTGGTAAGGCTGCGTTGCATGGGGCACTTGAGGGCGCAAATGGGCCAGCGGCATAGAAGTTGGCATTGGAGATCGTCGAGATCTTCTCTCGCATGCCACCGTTGTGATGACGCTTCAAAGTTTTTATGCACTCCGCGATTACCCAACGAAAGAGTGTACTCCAAACGTCATCTTGTCTCACAATGATCAATGACTGCCATGGGTCACTGATGGGGAGAAAGGCATCGCCGGCAAGGAGCTCCATGCCTCGTACAAATCTGGGATCAACCGTGAATGTTGATGGCAGAGGGCCAGAAGGGTACTTGTTGGCGATTGTGCTGGTGACAACTGCCCCCGTTGATGATTGCAGTTGGTCCACCTGCAGCAACATGTCAGATCGGCACCATAAGAAACATAAGACTTGAGTCGATGGCAACGACAACGATGGGCAACGATGTTGAAGGTGGAGACAACTTTACCTTTGTTGCCTTGTTGTTGGCGGCAGGTCTCTCCAGTTCCTCACGGAGACCTTGGACGTATAGCACGGCAAAGATCGACAGCGTCATCGCGAATGCTACTTCAAGCAAGATGGTATAGAGAAAGAACATGATGGCAGCCATTATGGAAACCATCGTGCCTGAGGAGGAGAGGGAGAGGAGTATGAGTGGGTGACAGGGAAGGAGGAAAAGAGGGGGAAAGGTGGTTTAGTGAACTGAGGCCATGCGGCGTCAGGGTCTGTGTGTTGAAGGAGAGTGTTGAGAATGAGTATGAGTGAGAAGATATCTTTCGATCTTGGAACTTTTTCAAGATCGAAGACAATTGGTGGTGGAAGGTTGTGGTAGGATGGAAAAAAGAATCTAAGATCGAGAGCGCAGAAGCGGGTTCTTTATTGCCAGGCGCAGAGGTGCGCAGATCAGCCAGCTGCCTTAGCCAAGACTACAGTATCACGGATCACAGGCAGAGGGCAGTGAAGTGAAGGCTCTGGGGGTGAGGAAAATCCAGGATCACAAGTGACGTGAAGTGATGTAGCAGCACGACAGGAACGAAGAGATCACGGCAAGTAAAGGCAGCGAGGTTAGAGGCAGCTACAGCATCTAGATCGGGAGACCAGAAGATGCTATGGTATGGCTATGATCAAGCGGTTGGCTTTATGCGGACATGCAGTGGAGTAAGAACAACGCTGATGTTTGATATCGTCGAACGAGTCCGCTCTCAGCGACATCTACATGTGAAAGGCTGTCTGTTCAGGGGTTCAGTCCAAAGATCTCTACCACATCTCCTTTATTCCACCGTGACTCAATCTTCCATCCTTCCTCGAATTTGGGATCCATCAGCAATTGCCTCTCTTTCCAAGGTCACCAACCTGGGAATCTCGCAACATGGATCCAATTGTTACAGCGCCGGGGACTTACCAACAATGTAGAAATTATACATCAGTTTTCCTAAAATGGGTCTCGGCAGTGGCGCAAGCATGTGGAGGACTGGTACCTCAAATACAAACTCAGAGTCCTCGCGGGCTGCTCGAAAAACTCGAAATTGTGTCGAAGATATCATCAAACAAGCTCGCAATATTGCGGGCTGCTCCTCGTCATTACTGCTTCGGAGTCAGCTCAATGGGATATGGAGTTCATATAAAAGGTGGCTCGATGGACATCGTACCGGCGGCAATGACTACTAATGTTGCAATTGCCATTGTGGAGCAAATTGAGTTGGAACTGATGCAATCGCTGCCGCCATCAAGCGGTCTGCTGAAGGCCTTTGACGTGCACACGTTCCTGGAAGAGTAGTCACCATAAATATCGGTTGTTGAAATTCTTGCTTCTTTCCCAACTAGATGCGAGGTCCTAGATCCGCTCGCCACTTGCAAGAAAGTCGGCAGGTTGTTGCTGTTCGATATAGCATTCATCTTGGCAAAGTTTGGACGTGCGCTATTGCAGAGAAATAGCAAGCAACAGGACTCGTCGAATTTGGTGTCAAAGGAGACGGATAACACTGACTTGCTGTCGGGGTGGAGGGCCTGGCCTCACGTTCCAAAAGCTGTAACGTCCGCTTTGGCCACGTCGAGATTTGCGGCATTGGTTTTGGAACATCCACGCTTAAAGAACTAGACCAGGCAGGCAAGGTATTGACGCCAATCCTCTGTTAAAGTCAGAGATAGAAAGTGTTGTTGTTATTTTGAGGACAGCCTGTCTAATATTCTAAGGGTATCCATGCGTCGCAATACATGAACTTCAAAAATACCACTCAAGTCATGTTTTGTACATTCCCATCCTTTTTGTAGCTCCGTCAGATCGAAGAGCCCGCCCCTTTCCGTGTGACTTTCAATTTTCCGCCAGTGTCTTCACATATAAAATGCCGTTACATGTCTCCTTTTGTAAGTAGAGAGAAGACCCTTCATCAAAGATCCCCCAGAGACCCATATGCGTTGTTAAGTGATTTTGATGACATTGCAGCAGAGCGTTTCACATCGGATAGATTGTAGGCATACCCTGATTCATACCTTGTGGTATACCCTGATCGCCATCGCCGAATCCAGCCCAGAACAATTCGTTGAATGGATCCAGATCGAAGGCGCTCTCCATATATGAGGCATTATTAGTTGACGCTTGTTGCTGTTGTGGTGGTGCCGATAATGACTGATGCTGCTGTGAGGTACTCGCCGTCATCGCCGGAGAAAGATTTCTCTGTATGCAATTCTGATGATACATTTTAACGTTCGCCCACTCATGAGCGATCTTCATGAAATAACTGCATTTGTCTCCTTTCAAGCGGTGGAGTTCCTGCGCCTTCAAGCACAGTGTGTCCAGACACTTGCCGAGCCAGGCGGCGCGTTGGGAGGCCTCCGTGCTGACGTACGCGGCGTCGAGCACGATGGAGGATTTCGTCGACAGCATGATTCCGAAGTTGAGTGCGCGCCAGTCGAGCGACGTCCAGTCTTCCATCTCGTCCAGACCGTTTTCGAGCAGGAAGGAAAGGAATTTCATTGTCGCGTTGAAGCATTCGTATAGGATGGAGACGCGTGTTACTGAAGGTGACTGGCCCTGTAAGAGGCCGTAGAGCCCGACTTCGTGCAGGTAGGAGCGACTACTCCAGTAGCCTCTTTGAATGCGTGCTATTTGGGAGTTTCGATCAGCCTGATTTCCAGCCGAAGCATACGGAAAATGAAACATGAGCTCACCTATATTAAAAACCCCAGCTGGAAGATTCGACCTCCACTCCTCAGTCTGCTTAGACAGGGCTCTCACGAGAATTTGGATCTTCTCGTCGGTGAGTTCGCTGATCTTCTCCTTTGACCCGTGATCGAAGGTATGGGTGATTTCTTCGGCGATGCGTAATGATTGGATGTAATGAATGAGGGTGGTGTCGGAATAGTGTTGGGGATCTGCGGCGAGGGAAGCAGCACAGTCTTCAAGATACTGTGTGTAGCTCAGCGATGACTGCTTTCGGAAAAGCAGGAGTCCATAGATAGAGATGGTGAAGGCTCCTAGATAGGCTCTTCTCGCTTCGGGACCCCAGAATTTCAACGACAATGGCTCGGCACTCTGATTCAGTCCACTACTTGGGCCAACGATCATCTCGTGCTGGGTCATGTTCATTGGTCGTTGGTTGATACCGAGTTCGATAGCAAGGGTGACAACGAGCGACCCTAGCCGGAATACTTGAGTCGCTACGGGGTAAGCATGCCAGTGGCACCTGGAGAAATCAGCTACATATTTTGTCGCTTCCATGAGTTTGCCCTACCATCCGAAGTATACGATCAATGCTTGGAGAAGATCCAAAGATCTTTCAGACTTGATAAAATATCTGTCACTAAACCCCTTGAGGAACTTATCCCTGAGGGCCTCTTGACGAGCTGGAAAGCGCCATGAGGTTGAGACAAAGATAGCTTGTGCAAGCATGGGCCGTTCTTCGATAAGCGTAGAGACAGGACATGTATCTGGAATTATGACAAACGGGAAATGATTGGTCGACATACGCCGGTAGTCGTTGAGGAGGAGTTCACATTCTTCCAACGGGATTTCGAGCAGGTAATCAGACTTGATCGGATTAGGGCCTGACGGAGGAGAGGTCAGGCCCGTCGACTGAGAGATCCGGGAGGTATCTGAATTGGAGGGAGTCTCAGTGGATCCAATTGTCGAGGAGGTCGAATTGGCTCCGGCCTGCGGTATCTGTTTTAATAACGATAGGATCTCCGAGTAGCTGCTTTCTAGTTGTTCCACTCGACCACGTACTATAGCGCCAGGAGGTTAGCGGAAAGGGGGCACACGGGAACGTGGCGTGGCTTCTGGAACAAACACCGTACAGCGTGCCTTGCGTTTCCTCTGCTTGACCTCAGGTAGTTGGCAATCTTTGCCCAGCCGCGTACACCTTTGCCCAACCGTATCATTAGCGAAGGGACGAATACCCGAAGCCACAGGGGCGATGTATTCACCTGTGGCACGCCTCACTGCCATCCTCAGAGGGAATGCATTTCAACTTCTTTTCTCGACATTCTCGGCATGCGGCGTGCTTTCTCTCGATTTCAGCCATTGCCTGTTTTACGCGGGTGAAACAAACAGACTTGAGGGCCGAAGCCGTTGGGAGAATATGAACACTGAAGACCCTGTGGGCCTTAAATTAATAATGACTGCCTACTGACGCCCTTGGCCACCGCAGCAGTCGAGAATAATGGGGAGCAGCGAGGTGTGACTCTGCTTGAACCGGGCATCCGGCCACAATATGGGCGCCGAACGTGCCGAATCATCCGGACTTCAAACGTGCCATTTTCAACTACGTCCACTTGCAGCGTCTGGCGTCCCACTCGCGTATCACAGCACCCTGTCGTCCTGGCTCCACGACTGAACGCTTAACAATCGAATCTAGGTGCCATGTCGGTCGGAATGGCCACGAGGTTTCTAAACTCCAGGCCCGATGGGATGCGCCAAACACCTTCCCGGAACAGGATGCCCAGCAACGATCCTGGGTATCAAGTCCATTGATAAAGGCATGGCCACCGTCTTTTGCCATGGATCGTCACCTCCGACGACATCGTCTTGAGACTCTGTTCTGCGTACAGCAATGTTTTCTTCTAATTCTGGACAATCTCAATCTCCGTCTCAGAGCATAGCTACACCTCCACAGGCGGAATCCTCCGAATCGGACGAGAAGGTCCTTGAAGCACAGCCCGATACCAAAAATGAGGTCTACAGACGACCCAGCAGTACCCAAAACCCCGAGCCGTCGGACTGGTCGAAATACACACTTCGGAAACGACCATGGCGACGACGAGTGACCGAATTCTCTCACATTATAGAAGCCAGATATCGAGGCAGCGGCACACAGGGCGACCCTTTTATCGTACAATGGCTTGACCATGATCCAGAAAATCCAAAGAGCTTCAGCAACCTGTTCAAATGGGTCATCACGTTTCTCCTCGCCTTCATGACGCTGTGTACTTCACTCGCCTCATCTGCCTATACAGGTGCGGCTGGGGAGATCATACCTGAATTCCACTGCAGCACAGAAGTTTTCCTACTAGGACTGAGTCTGATGGTAATGGGCTTCGCCGTGGGCCCGCTGGTGTGGGCACCTCTGTCTGAAGCCATCGCACGCCGCGACATCTTGTTGATAGCGTTTGGCATCTATATCATCTTCACGGCCGTGTGCGCCGCTTCCCACGACATCGCCACGCTTATCGTCCTTCGCTTTCTATCCGGCACATTCGGCTCTGCCGCATTCGTCATCCCCGCGGGCCAGATCTCCGACATGTTCGAG
Organism: Cladophialophora exuberans; assembly: GCA_030068005.1. NCBI lineage: Eukaryota > Fungi > Ascomycota > Eurotiomycetes > Chaetothyriales > Herpotrichiellaceae > Cladophialophora > Cladophialophora exuberans. The sequence continues at coordinate 42,605 of JANSVK010000106.1, forward strand.
GCCGAACAGCGTGGTATGGCACAGGCCGTCTTTGCGGCCGCGCCGTTCTTGGGCCCGACGCTCGGACCTAGCGTGGGAGGATTTCTCAGTCCTGCGGGCGGATGGAGGTGGTTATTCGGATTTCTGGCCCTGTATGCGGCGACTCTGACGTTCGTGGGCTTCTTCTTCGTCCCTGAAACTTACGCTCCGGTGTTGTTGCGGAGGAGGGCGAAGCTGTTGTCCCAGGTCACGGGGAAAGTGTACATGACCAAGATCGATCTCGAACAGCCGTTGGTGTTCAAGGAGATTGTGAAGCGATCGCTCGCTCGCCCTTGGCTTCTTCTCTTCACAGAACCGATTGTCCTCCTTCTCTCGGTAAGAGTCAAGCCACTTCTACTTTCTCGCCCACCCACTGACTAACACCCTTTCTTCCAGACCTACATGGCCGTGGTCTACGGCACCTTGTATCTCCTCTTCGCCGCATTCCCCATCGTCTTCGAAGAAGGGTACGGCTGGAACGCGGGCGAGAACGGACTTGCCTTTCTGGGAATCATGCTGGGCAACCTGATCGCCGTGGTTCTCATCATCATCGACAACAAGCGCTACACGCGCATCTCGCGGGCCCACGGCGGGTTTGCACCCCCTGAATCACGTCTACCGCCCGTCATGTACGGCGGCGTCATGGCCATTGGAGGCCTCGCGTGGTTCGCCGCCACGGCTGACCCGAGCGTGCATTTCATCGTGCCCATCTTGGCGGGCGTGCCGTTTGGCATCGGCTTCATTTTAATCTTTATGTGCTGCTCAAACTATCTGTACGTTTCCTCCCCATCCTGCACCCCCATCCCAAACCCTCACTAACACCAACGTTGTTGCAGCGTCGACTCCTACGTCATCTACTCCGCCTCCGTGTTAGCCGGCAACTCCATCCTGCGCAGCACATTCGGCGCCGTGTTCCCCCTGTTCGCGACATACATGTACAACGACCTCGGCGTGCACTGGGCGTCCGCGGTGCCGGGCTTCATCGCGCTGGCGTGTTTCCCGTTCCCTATCTTCTTCTACAAGTACGGCGAGGGTATCCGGCGCAGGTGCAAGTACTCGGCCGAGGCGGCACGGTTGGTGGATAGTTTGAAGTCGGATCTTGAGAGGCAGCGCAGTCGCGCTAGTGTGGCGAACAGTCAGAAGGTGCAGGAGGCGGGTGGTGTTTTGGATGCGGATGACGGGGAAGAGGATGCAGAGAGGGAGAGGAGGGTTAGTATAGCGAGTGCTTGATCCATGGACGTGGGCACACTTTTTTCGTTCGAGAATTTGTAGCGAGTTGGATTGGACTTTACAGTTACAGCAGCGGCATTGAATGGCGAACAAACCAAAAATAGATTGGGAGGGACGCATGAATTATTTCAGTATATTTGCACAATTTTATGCATCTCGGAACTGTCAGGGGCATCATTCTTCTGCGAACATATCACTGATCCATCGAACTGCCTGAGTTTGCATGTCCACGGCCTCGCCATTCCGCGATGTCTGCTGCGCGCACAGTTGGATTTGAACCATTTCTTCTGCATAGCTTTTCTCTCGACCGATGAAGCAGGCTCGACGCATTAACTCGGCCATCTCGAGTCCCTGAGTTCGCATGAGTGCCGCGTGGCCTTTGAAGAGGTCAATTTCCGGCGTGGCTACTCCATCAGTGACATTGATACCTTGTTCTTCCTCCGACTTGGGTGAAGGTGGTGACGACTGAGTCTGCTCTGTGGCGAAGATCTTAACCCGTGGTAAAGACACATCCGCGGGAAAGCCTACGGAAGGCCAGCGACGAAGGACTTTCCGTCGGCGAGGCGGAGTCGGAATGGTGAGAATCGTGGGCTGACCGCTCGACTCGGAAGACATGCCACTTGAAGTTGCCGTCGGGGAGCTGGACTGTTGCCAGTCATCGTCATATTGTCCGAAAGATTCGGAATCATCCTCTCCGTATCCGCCGTCAACGTCGTCCAACTCCATCTCATTGACTAGCTGATCTCCCACGGTCGTTGCGAGAGGAGTGTCTCGCCCCGGTGCTCGTAGGAATAACAGTGGACTTGCAAATGGGTCAAAATATGCAGACGGTGTCATGAACAACTTCGAGCGGACTTTGAGTAATTCCTCGGCATAAGCAAGCACAGAGGGCGTTTCGTCGTTGCTAAACCGGCTACCGCTCTTGCTCTTGCTCTTTTGTCCTTGTGATTTGCCCGAAGGGGAGGAGATCGCAGCCTGAAGTTGCTCGACCACTTCGTCCAGTCCGACCCAGTCGACTAGAGGCTCCACAACAGCCAGACCGTGTATAGCATTCGGCTCAGTCAAAGCGAGCATGCTCGCAAGTGCGCCGCCAACGTGACTTCCTAAAAGACATAGTCTGGGTGCTTCGTCCTGGTCGGCATTGAAGGGGGAAGTCGAGGATGTAAGGTAGTCAAAGGCAGTGGTGACTTCGTGTATGGGTGTGGGAAAGACAGCAGACTCGCCAAGCTGGTAGTGGATGTTGGCTATCGATGTCTCCGGTGGCAGACTAGCTTGGAACTTGGGGGAGAATATGTCACCAAAGGAGGTCGTCCTGGGAATATTGCCTTTGGTGCCGCCAGCCAGAGCAGGACCATGGTGCAGGTACACCAGGAGATTTCGATGTCTCCGTTCATATTGAGGTGATGGCTCCTGCGGTGAACAGATACTATACAGAGCTATCAGACGCGAAGGCCTCTAGGTATCGTAAGAGAGGCATATACTCAAGCTTGACACGCCTTTCAACGCCGATGGGCAATTCAACGCTTTCCCGCTTCCAGCTGCGCTGAAGGGCTTCTGAAGCGGATGGGGTGCTTCGGACTGAATGAGCACGGATTTGACGAGTGCGGATCGTCGGACAGAATTTGTAGAGGCCTGGACGGCCAAGACGTAGGGATGCTACATGTTGAAGAGTTTGCATTGAGAAATTGTACAGTTTCTAGACGCGGGTGTCGCGACACGCATTCAGTCTTCGATATGGCACATCGCGATATAATTTATGCTCCCCCGCAGTGACTACGGCGACCTTTAAAGCTGCCGACATGCAGGATACGTGTCATCACGTGACTGAATACGTTATGATCTACGCGATTTCCCCGGACAGTTGCAGTTCTGACCGTAGCTGAAGCTTGATCTATCCTATAGGAATCGGGCGGCCAGGCATCATTTATCTCGGCATCTTATTGACTCCGTCTCCATGCCGAATACCCTCGGCTATATCTATAGTTTCCTAATGTGACATGTACCCGTACATGCTCTCTTCACCGTGCTGCTAACATAGATCTGGTGATCGCCCGGAAGGTACCCTGAGGAGGACTCAGTATCGTCACGCAATCGTCAAGGTCGCCTCAAGATGGAGAAGCCTCAGAAGTTCTACACCAAAGACTACCTATCGAGGCCAGGCATGTCATTCGCCATAGACATCGAGGACCCCGTCGAGAGGATACAAGAGTTCATGAATAGGTACAAGAGAGAACCAGTCTCGGAGGTATACTCTTCCCTGGTCAAGAAGAGCGATCTGAGAAACCGTCTAACATCCCAAGGGATTTGAAGAGTCTCTAATGACCAAAGACCTGACTGTTGTCAGTGCCACAGGTCTTCCGAAAGTTACGGCTGTTTTCGAAATGACCATGACACCCATGTATGGAAGTCGTATGGGAAATTCGCAAGGTGCTGCTATTTCGCTCATTCACGACATGTGCACCACCATTGCCATGGCGCCGTTGGCCACGAAAGACTTTTGGTACTTTGGAGGAGTGTCCAGAGTGCTAACCGTTACCTATTTAAGACCTATCAAAACGGGCACTGAGGTGATCATTGAATGCGAGGTTCTACAGGTAGGAAAAAGACTCGGTATGTAACCTCCTTCTTCGTTGAGTACGATCAGGAACTGCGCCGGGGACTTACCTAGCTCCACAGCGACGATCCAAGGAAGGATCAAAGACAAAACAACAGGCGACCTACTTTCAGTATGCGAGCACAACAAAGCAAGCATCGAATTCCGAGAGCTAAAACTATAACTGGACATGAAATTCCATACAAGATGTCTTTACACAATAAAGATGGCAAGCCCGCCGATATGGAGCTCTGACTGGGTTTCGGACTTTCCCGGACGTGACTACCAGAAGTCGCTATAGAGACATCGCCACTTCGAGTGTATTGTCTGATACCGGTTATAGTGCTAGTACCGGGAAGAATGGAATGTTCCGAATGCTTAGCGATTACACGAGTACCGGCACCGATCTCGATCCGCCGGAGATTCACCTGACAATGTCGATTGCTGCCTCTATTCGTTGTCCTATGTTACATCTACCATAAGGCTACATCAGATTTCACCATCTAGAATTTCCAGAAGCATCCTTCCCCAGGAAGACAGCAGCCTAGAAGATACTCTGTATTCCTATGGGCAGGCGCCAACGATCGAACATGAGATCCGGTGGAACGCTGTTGAATCTCCTACCAAGAATGAGAGAGATCGCTTTCAGAAGAGCCATGCAGTGAGATTTTGAGGCATCCTCATCGGTTGATAACGGCACGAGGTCGGGATCGACGAAGAGGGGTCTAAAGTGCACATGGGTGAGGGACTACTATGTATCAGTATCTGGGTCAACGGAAAAGCCGTGAACACGGACCAGGTTGGCGGACTTTCTGCTGCGATGCTGACAACTGAAGGGCGTGGGTACAGAACAAGTACCTACTACACTGATATTGTTTTAGACCATAAGGTGTCATTCTCCGCATTTAGCCCCTACTTAGAACGTCTCAGGCTTGCGATCAATTTAGAACCAATCCTGAGCCATAAATTCGAGGGACGAATCCAAAAAAGAAGCCATTACTACTGACTTGGCAATATTGCGAACTTGAAGGCAACCAGCGCCATGCAGCTGACCTCCACTTCCTCCACTTCTGCAGAATGCAAGACCGTTACTCACTCGCGAACCTAGGCCTGAAAAGGGGTATATATTCGATACTACCAATGAGAAATCTCCATGTGCGCAACTACTACTACGCTTCCCCACGGCGATCGCTGCTAATACTTCAAAGGTTGAAACAGGGATACTCAGCAGAAGTAAAATCTTACAAGACGGTTCTTTAATGTGTCGCATCAGCCCTGTCGGTGGGTCGCCTAACTTTCGTCCTTGAATACCAAAATGAGCCGATCCACAATGGCCCTGTTGTTCAGCTTGCCCCATTTTCGTAATGGGTAAACAAAAGGACGTGTGTCGAGTATATATAGCAAGCATGAAGATGCTTTCCCTGCAATGTCAGTCTCATGGTCTGTAAATGCGTGGGGATATCATGATGCTCGAAATCATAGACATTCGTTTGGTTGTCCCTGCAGTCGTCCTTGTTTTGCTACTTGGGCGGCTACTATCTATAGGAAGAAGGGGTGCAAGACTACCACCAGGTATGTTTCATATAGCTTTTCATGTTGTATTTGACTAACTTCTCTCAGGGCCACCGACGCTGCCTCTCATTGGCAACCTTCACCAGATCCCCAAGAAAGGTATACATCTACAACATGCCAAATGGGCAAAGGAATGTAAGTATATAGCCTTATGCGGCATGGCAAATGCTCATTCTCGATTTCTAAAGACGGACCAATCTTCTCCCTCCAGATGGGAAGTCAAACTGTCATCGTCCTGGCCAGCGGCGAAATGATCAAAAGACTGGTCGACAAACGCAGCGGCAACTATGCAGATCGACCATCTCTATTCATGCAAGATATCTTCGAGCACTCCCGAATCATCATGCGCGGCTATGACGATCTCTGGAAGGTGGAACGCAAACTGTATCATCAGTTCCTCAACAGCACAAAAGCAGCTCGATACATCCCGTACCAGGATCTGGAAACCAAACAACTCTGCGTTGATCTCCTTGACCATCCCAACGATTTTGAGGCGTTGATCACGAGAATGACGTTGAGCGCCGCGACGAGCATGACCTACGGGTTCCGTGTGACTGATCCTGAGAATCCCGTCATGAAGGAACTTCTACGCAACGCGCACGGTTTCTTCACCATGGTGCACAAGAGTCAGTTGTTCGATTGGTATCCCCAATTGAGACCGATTGCCAAATGGCTGCCGTCGTTCGTGTATCCAATGTACCAGAACGCGAGGGGGGTGTTTATCCGGGAGAAGAAGCAGTTTCATGATCTGTTGGAAGAGGGCGGCAAATCGCTGGCCAAAGAGAATGCTCTCCCCAGTACGTTCCATAAGCGAATATCGATCTAGATGCTCCAAGTTAACCATGCACTCATTTCAGGCTTTGCATCCGACATAGTTCGAGCTCAGCAGTCGTGGAAGGACAAACCAGAAGGTGCCATTCTGACAGACCATGCCGCGGCATACATTGCTGGCATTGCCATGGAAGGTGCAACCGATACCCAGAGCAACGAGCTTGCGTGTTTCATCAAGGTGCGATCAACAGCTATCTGAGTCCTTCGAAGTTGGCCTGGCTTTTCACTGACAATAATACCAGGCTATGTTGCTTTATCCAGAAGCCCAGAAGAAAGCTCAGAAGCATTTAGACGAAGTCATAGGTCCCGATCGATTGCCTAGACCAGACGACATCGACAAATTGCCATATATCCGCCAGATCATGAAAGAAACGCTCCGCTGTAAGCTCTTCCTATCTCTTTGCTTCATGGCTATCAGCCGAAGCTCCAGAACTGACTCTTGCCTCCAGGGATGCCAACAACGCTAACCGGCGCAATCCCGCACGCTGCGCGCGCAGCGGATGAAATTGATGGCTACGTGATCCCACAGGGCGCCACGATCCTATTGTCCACGTGGTCCGCAAACAACGACCCGACGCTGTTCCCCAACCCACGCGTCTTCGACCCCTCGCGCCAGAATCCAGCGTTTTCGGTCGGCGAAGCCGCGCTCGCGACTGACATTAAAGACCGGGACAACTGGACGTTCGGTGCGGGACGGCGCATCTGTCCCGGCATGCACGTCGCTGAGGTGACGATGATGCTGACCATGTCGCGGGTGCTTTGGGCGTTTAATATCACGCCGGCGAGGGATGCGCAAGGTAAAGAGATTCACGTCGAGCAGGATGAGTTGACAGAGTCGATTGCGGCGAGGCCATTGCCATTCAGGTGAGGCGAACTTTTGAGAATGAGTGCAAAATTTTTTCTGACATTGACATTGACAGGTGCGATATCAAGCCGCGAAGCAAGAGGCACGCTGAAATCGTGCGGAGCAGTTGGAACGAGGCCCAGCATGTCCTGGATAAAGATGGGAACTACAAATCCAACATCCTATAGACTGACGTGCTACAGTGCATCCATTATCATCAGAATCCCCCAAAAAAGACATCTCACACAGACCATCTCCCTCCCTCCCCCCTGAACCTTCTCTTGCCTCGCCTCACGGCACCAGAATCGCCCTTCCTCTCACCTTCCCATTGTCCAGATCCTCGACGGCCTTCTGAAACTCATCGAGCTTGTAGATCTGGGTATGCAGCGTGACTTTCCCCTGCGCGGCCAGGACCATGAGTTCCGCGAGGTCGTTATACGAGCCGACGAGGTTCCCAATGAAGTTGATCTCCGTGGAGATGATGTCGATGGTCGGCACGTTGATGTTTTCGCCGTAGCCCACGACGTAGTAGTTGCCAGCCCTGCGTAACAATTTCACGCCCGTCGACGTCGAGCCGCCCTCGGCCACGAAGTCGATCACCGCTTCGGCGCCCTTGGAGCCGGGCGTCAGGGAGAGTACGTCTTGGACGAAATTGTCATTGTCGCCACTGGACTGTACGACGTGGTCGGCGCCTAGTTTCTTCGCGAGGGACAGCGCGTCGCTGTTGCGATCAACCACCACGACCGTCGCCGCGCTGATGGCTTTCATGACCTGGATCCCGATGTGGCCCAGGCCGCCCGCGCCGATCATGACAACCACGTTGCCGGGCTTCAGCTGCCGCGCGGCCTTCGCACAGACGTGGTACGCCGTGAGGCCCGCGTCCGCAAGGGCCGCGACGTCCGCGGGCTCGAGCTTCTCGTCCAGCTTGATCACACTCCGCGCACCGGTCTTCATGTACTCCGCATACCCACCATCACTATCAATGCCCGGGAACTTTGACGCTTCGCAGTGCACGTCGTCGCCGGAGCGGCACGCGCGACACAGGCCGCACGTCACCAAGGGATGCAGGATCACCTTGTCACCGACCTCGACGTTCGCCACGGCGTCGCCTTTCGCGTGCACCCATCCCGCGTTCTCATGCCCGATCGTGTAGGGTAGCTGAACGCCGGATTTGGCCTCCCATTGGCCCTCGAGAATGTGGAGATCCGTGCGACATACGCCGGCGGCGCCGATTTTCACGATCACGTCCAGGGGAGAGGTGATTTCGGGGATGGGGGCGTCTTGCAGGGAGAGAGGCTTGTGGTAGTCGACGACGCGGACGACTTTCATGGTGGAATTGTGGGATGGAACCAGGAAATGTTTCTAGGAATACTAGTAGTTTCTCGTATCTTGAATGTTCCTCGACAGCAGTTGATATCAGCGTCAGGTTGATTCTGTGTCTCGACAAGATGTCTTAGTAATGCTCGTCGCCGGTCCAGCGGGATGTATTTGCACCCCTTTTCACGGCTCAGCCTCGCCTCGCCTTTCTCCTAGATGGCCTCTGTTCGAGTTGACAAACTTTGTTGCGATAGTATTATTCCTAGCTGGTCAGTAGTTCAAGGAAAGATATAGCATCACTCACGGACTCGGGAATTCTGCTGAACATTTAAAGTTCTGGTTCAAAGCAATAGACAACTACTGCCGCTTGGGACATGATGCGTCAAAACGCGGGGAAGTCTCTCCGGATGGTTACGTCGTCGTTGAGCTCTCCCCGCTGTTCGAGGCTAATATGTGAAGAAGCGAGCAAGCGTTGTCTTCTGCTAGAGGATCGTCGTTGCTTCCGGTTTTGGTGTTGCGGGGAAATGCGTTGAGGTGATCCAGACGGGATTAATTCTGCCCGGTCGGCAGATGTGATTGTAGATTTCGGGCGCGCGGTGGCCTTTTGGGGGATCTACACAAGTAGGCCAAATCGATTGGGAAATTCGATTTGTACCATGTATATGTTTCGATATGGCGCAGCCGTCAATAGTGGATGGGCAAGTCGAATCTCGTGGTAAACATGCTAGAGTTTGGAGTCAAGGTAAAAGCCGACACGTCTCGAGCCGGATTAAGTCGACTGTGCAGATTCCTCGTCAATATCATAAATCATCATTTTCTGTCCAGCCGAAGCTCATACGAGTGTCCTAGTCAAATACAACATCAATAGAATCCCCGCTTGCTCAAGAAACAAATTCCACCATTCGTGCACTCACAAGCTGTTCCGCAAGATAGAATATAGCATCTTCTCTGCCAAGTGAAAAGCATGTTGTCGAGCTCTACGCCGCAGAAGGATGCTGCTTCTTGGTAAAGTGCTCGTTCACTATCACTGCCCAACACTTGGGTCTCAACTCGGCTGTATACTCTGGTCCGCTGCTCACAACACCAGAGTTTCTGGGATCTTCTTTCTCCGGGTATTTTACTTCGAAACCACCGAATCCAAGGGTTCGCTGGAACGAGGCATGTTTCGAATCATTTGTGTCTTCGGCTGACTTTGCGTGCTTCTTTTCCTTGGACAACGAGTCGAGTGACTGGTATGTAACATCGACGGGGCGCTGGAGGACGTAAGACACGGCATCGAAGAGCGAATATGTAGGTAATGTTGAACCGGCAAAGTGGATGTGTCTTCTCGCATTCAGGTCTCGAAGGTTCTGTGGGAGGAGACTGGTGACAACAAGTCTAGCAATGCTGTAAAGCAAAGTCAGGCTCCTTGGGAGTTCTAAGAAGAATCGTACGGGATGCTCGTCTTACTCTTCATTTCCAGTGACTGACACGCTTGCATCGGGATGGCCCAGGAATACTGCCGATCTCTTGTCCTTGCTCAGTCCCAGATTGTTCTTGTTTAGAAGGAGATCTGCTGAGACACCTGCCATTACGCATGTATAGCCGAGAGAGTTGTCTTGTTCGACGCGTACTTTGAGGTGGCTCCGCACGTGGATTTTGTCTTTGAAGTATAGTTCATCGCGAACGAGAGCGTTACTCAGGTCCGCTCCATCTGGCTGAACGTCAGCAGCATCTCAACACGAATGCCGGCGTCGCAGAGGAATGATGGAGCTCACACTCGGAAGGATAGAAGTGTTTCACTCCACCCGCATATGCTGCGTCAATGTACTCCTCCTGCTTCCAGCAAAGATCATCTCCAACCGTCGATACAACGATTCCAAAGCCTTGGTAGGACTTAGGATCCGATGGGTTTCCCGTGAGATATTCCACATGCGCCAGGATGTCTCGGGCATTTTCCTCATCGTCAGCATTGGCTTCAGGAACCAGAACTGCGATTCTGGAGAAGTTCTGCTTATAGGGCCCCAACTGATTCGCAAGACAGCAACTTAGAGGAGTCGTTACACCAAGTATGAGGATCGAATAGGCCATGATGGTCGTCCGTCGTCGTCTTGCGAGCAGGTAAGCAGCATACTGAGCTGAGGGGTTGGATGATGGATGAGTAAAGCATAAGATGTCGCGACAGAAAATGCGACCATGAGACTGCTTGCATAATGCTTGGTTGATACAACGTTGCCTGAAGCGGTATGCGGACAGCCATTCCTGTACGTACGTACAACAGATTTCTCGTGCAACTGGACTTGTCTGATGCGTCCAGAGCACGAAATTCGCAAGGCTGAGAACGAACAGATTGGATCTCTAGTTCAGTCGCCCCTTGCAAAGAACCTTAATGCGGACTTAGGTGTCCGAAAATCATCTTCCAGGCCAGCAACTACCGATTTGGGAAGCGCTCCAGACAGCTCGTCTGGGGAGCAAGGCACCACTTCTAGCCTGTATTGCAGCGCCGCCACTTGCTTTCTCGGGAACCAAAGCCGCTTGCCGAGATACAGCACCCCAGCTTAATAATATGAGGTGAGTAGGGACATTTCCACACCAGGAAATTGTCCTGCTTCTTACGAGCCTTGATCTTTACTACCCAAGAGTCTTGACAGGGTATAAAAATCTCTTGTTTTGGGCAAAAGTACATTCATGTTCTGTCCGGTGACCGGAGAATGCTTGCCATTGAATTAAAGTAGATGAAGCGAGTTTTGAAAGGTAGATTTGTCTCATTTGTACTATTGCTCGCTTCGTCGTACATACTCAGTCTTTCTTTTTGGAATTGGCAGCTGCATGGATAGTACAAAAGCATGCCACGCGCTTGGGTTGCCGCTCATTGGGAGACACTGGACAGGCGTCAGTCTTTTAGGTTGGAGGAGCAAGGATCGAAACTTAAAGGACGAACAATCGGATGGATAGCATGAGTGATCAAAAATTAGATGTCACCATGGCAAGGCTGCAATTTTCAATTACTGATCGTCCCGCCAGCCAATCACACATTATATATCTCAGCCTCGTTTGGATACCGCGGGGAACGCGGGACGCGTCTTCACAACTCCCAGACTCCGACCTCAGAATATTATAGATCAGCATCTTGTATCCCCTGACCTCGGAATTGGTTGTCTGTTTTCGTTTCCTCTCATCCGAAACAATGGATCGAAATGCCACATCCTCGAAACCAACCCTCCCGCGCCCCTCGTCAGTCGCCTCCGCCAACACAACATCCACAAACAAAAATCGTCAATACGCGCACTTGCATGCTCAGCTAGCTCAACTCAACGCCCATCTTGCGGACACAGAGAATCTTCTAAGGATGACGGCGGTACAGGCTCAGGATATGCGGTTTCTTGGTGGATATGTCGGGGCGCTATTCATGGGAAGTGCGAAAGTATTGGGTGAAGAGAGTGTACAAGGAAGACCGAGGCAAGGAGATACTGGGAAAGGACCATGAAGACTTTGATGAGCTAGCAAAACTTCTAGACAACAACTGGACGAAAAGACAATGGAATAATGACGAACACTCGGTCTCGCAGCCTGATTTATTCTATGTGCGGTACAATCAACATCGATAACACCCGAATTACCTACTCCATCACGTTCTCGGCATGCAGCTGTGACAATAGAGGGTGTGGGTCCGACTTCAACATTGCCGACAGCCTGGCAGCTCGTCTTCTACCGGCAACCCACCCCATAAATTCAGAATAACTCTGGGGCAGGACGTGGATGTCTGCCGGCGCCAAAAATGTATAGTAAAATGTTCCTGTCGACTTCCTCTCCTGGTCTTGGTGCTCGACTGAGCGTACATGGGTCCGGACCATGACTTGGATCCTGGTCCCGCCGCTCGGATCTGGTTCGGTGTACGAGACTCCAGCTGCAACATACAGGACCGAACCTACTGGAACAGGCTCCTCAAATGTGCTTGGGTCGAGGTTCAAGAATCGAGGTCGCGTGTGCGAAAAGGATGCTGCACAGGTGAAGGCCAGTTCGAAGGTCTGTCGAAGTAGAAACCCTCCAAAGATCATAAAGTGGTGGCGGTTTCGATATTGCGGCATCATGATTTGAGTTGAATGGATGGTAGTCTTGGACATGGCTCGGACATTGGCAGGTTGTTCTTTCGGATTGTTTTTGTCTGCATAAGCAAGAGATTCGGTCCACATCTTGTGAATCAAGACAGACTCCTCTGCATCAGGAGGCTTAGACAAAATGTCCAGAGACCTCAGATTCTTTTTCTGTCTGTAGTTTTCTTCTCCTTTAGCAAAAAGAGCTCTTTCTGCGGGAGTATTTACCTCCAGCGGAGCAATGTTGACTGGCTTTTTCGTCTTGGGATCAAGGGCAACCATGGTAAAGGCACAAGTCATGAAAATGTCTTCTGGGGCTACCTTATGGCCAGGTGCAGCTGCTTTGGCAATCTGGAGGGTGACTTCCATACTGCTCCTACCAGTCGCGAATGATACTTGACCACTAAGCTCCAGATCGCATACTGTCTTGATGGGATTTTTGATGGAAATCCTGTCCACGGCGGCAGTCACATTACTCACTCCTTCACCAGAATGCTTATATGCAACGACACCCGCAAGCGCATCCAGGTCCATCAAAAGGCTCCCTATGCGAATCTGGCCGTAATAATTTGCGTATGAATCTAACAACCAGGGATCTTGCTAAGATCAACTGTTGGCAAGTGAATACACAGCATAAGCATCGGGAGTCAACTGACAGAGAGAGGTAAAATAAGGCTGACATAGCTGTCCGACATCTTCTTGGGCGTCAAGTCTGGCTTGACAACCTCATCTACCGATGTATCTGACTTTTGTTCTGCCTCTTTCTCTTTCTTTTCTCGGAGTGCTTCAATCCAGGGCTTCCGTACCCGCATTGCTGTCAACTCAGAAAAGACGCCATCGGTTCTTGCGCCCGGGGTGCAGTGGAACGTCCGCGAGCCGGTAGGTCTAACATGTGCGGGCGTCTGCGACGTTTGTCGGCAGACCGAGCGCCGGACTAACTGGGCAAGCAAGCTTCGCGTCATTTCAAGATGCGTGTGAAAGAACCGGCGGAGGAAAGATCATGACATGGTCTGTAGCTGGCGGCATGCGAGAGACGGACTGAAGCTTCCTAGAATACTAACGAGAAACATTGCCGTGAGAGGATCGCAGTTGGGAACTTCAAGTGCAAGTACGTTCAATAAACTCCGCCGTAGAAATATGCACGGACGAGTATTACTCTCGGTAGTGCTTGGAATTTTCAGTGTTTTTGGGTCACGTCGGTCACTTTGAACTTCGCCACTCGCCATCCAGGTTGTCAACTATGCGCTGGCCACACGTCGCTTCATCGAGATGTTCGAGGATGAAATCGACCTGGGAGAGGGCTCATACATTCACCGCAAGTCTCAAGTCCATATGCTGACCAAGACTTGCAGTAAGGTATCCACGCCAGCTTCGTCTTATGAAGCAGCTCAACCATGTCGTCCTTGGTTTGCTAGATCAAGATCCTTCCTTTTGTCCCTGCAAGTTTACATCGCTGCTGATTTGTATCTGGCCCCGAGTGTTTCGCCAAGCGTTAGTTCAATTGTCACGGACCTCATCGAAAGTGCTGAAGTAAGTCAGCCGCCATGGAATTCTTTTCTCGCTTGACACATTCACCGACAGTTGTGGGATCAGCTTGGGTATGAGGCTTCCAGAATACAGCAGGATGAACAAGGCTGTCACCGCACTGCTCAAGGCATGAGCTCGAAGTTTGAATTGCGTGTACTCCATACGGCGTCTCTCCTAAGGTCGCGTGAATGCTGACGAGTACCAGAGTCGGACGGATCATGACTGCCAGTCATGGCTACCATCGGGTGTGCAGACATGGAAGCTGGACGCTGTGGAGCTGTCCCTACGCTTCATGAAAGGGCTTGCTGCAAGCCAAGACAAGCAACTGCCGACGCGTCTCACGGCTGAATACCAGAAACCTTTAGACTTATCTGATGACCTACCGGGCAGTGCGTCAGAGCATGCGTTGACGGACAGCCAGCTTCTAGCCCGCCCATATTCACATTTGACAACCAAGAACTTTGAATCAAGTCCCCAAGTCGTCCCGAATCGTGAGAGTGCGAAGCAAAGAATACTGGATAAAGCTGTATTTTCCGCGCTCCTAGACGCAGGTTTGCGGGGCACTATTTGCTCCAAACCCATTCGCCTAACACCGGGTGTTAGGTGCTTGACTGATAGTATCACGCTTAGACTCTGTGATCTATCTCCCGCTACATTCGCCCCAGAATATGTCCAGAGATTACAGGAGCAGGTCCAGTATATTCCTGGGATTTCAAAGGTGCTGTCCAACTTTGTTAGCGCTGCTCGAGGTCCCGAATTAGCAAAGCTACAAAGCTCGTCTCAAGCAGAGCGCCGCAGGTACCACGAGCATGAGGCTGCGCCCGAGCCGATTAAGCATTTCCTTTGGAACACCGTCCGGATTGGGTTAAGGGACCACCAATTTGCTCGCCGACTACAGCCCCTAGGGCGTTCCAAACCCATTCGAGCTCCTAATGCTGTGCTGGGTTCTTCGGATCATGTTCATTTGCCCTGGATTAGCGAACCCGAAGTCAAAGATGGTAGCTTCATGGGCGGCATCTCAGCTAAGATATTGAGGAGCAAGGCTACAAGTGACGAGGACGAAGATCTTTTCGATTTCCCTGCTAGAAGCGATGACAAGATCAATATTAGGTCAAGAACAAGCTCCACTGTAACAGCCGAAGGTATCAATCTCTCCTGCCTTTTAACCGGAGAATGCTCGAATGACGTGGAAGCGAAAAGCGGTGGGCAAAAATGGGAGGATGTCTACGATTGCCTGTTTGACGCCGACATGACTGTAGACCCGCCACAGCACGAAAACAGAAAGTACTCTGTTAGCTTGTCACAGATGAGTGATGTGTCAATGCTCCTCCCCTGCGAAGGGCCTATGAAAATAAACCACACAATCGAAGTGGCTCAGGCCATTGGTGGGTCGAGCTGGCTTACTCAGAATGTCATCCGTATGCATCCGCTGAGGCAGCAAGCAGATGAAGCGAACCAACAAACCCTAACTCGACAGGGACCAAGCTTATATGAGAGGCACGACCTCGGTTGGTGGTCAGACTCCAGTGATGTGTGCGAAGAAGCCCTTGAAGTTGCGTGTCATCAACATACAATATCAACCTTCGACGAACTCTGCTCATCATCCTTCTCCTCGAGCGAAGAGGAAAAGGTCTACGAGTATCTGGAAACAGAACACAACTCCAGAGAGGACCACAATTACTACGACAGGAATTCATCCATGTCCCCAGCCCAAACCGAGGACGAAACCAACGGCTCTTTGGCTGAAGTACTTGGAAAGGACCACTTACTGTGGCATATGTGGCAGAGGCGTGCGAGTGTGGCACCCCGCGGCGAGGAGGATTTCCGAGATTTGAAGACCTTATACGCGACGGACCCAGACATGAAGTTGTTCAGTTCGAGATGGGATCTTGATCCCAACGACATCAGCGCCGGAAGCAGCGAGGATCCCATCCTCCACGGAAGCATGAGCCCCCAATCTCCTCGAGATAAATCCACCTCACCATTGTCGCCAAATTCTGAGAGACGGTCATACTTTCCACCCACTCGATCCTCATCGACAACATCCGGATACGTTGGACGCTCAAATGCTGACCCAAAACGAAAATCGAGTCTTATCAAACGCTTCACATGGGGTGGCCGAAACAATGCATCTCAACCACAGTCACTGAATGTGTCGAGGCTAGAACAAAGGACGATGGAGGTCAAAAGGAGAAAGACCCTCGATGACTATGAGGCAGAAGACAGAGACGCTAGTAATGAGGATGATTCGGATATGCTCTTCTAGGAAGGAATTTGGGATGACATTGACATTTTTCGTGGCGTTAATGGCACTGGACAGGCATATATTCCAAGGGATGCATTTTGAGCGACTGTGTTTTGGGATCCAAATCAATGGCATAAAGCGGCATTCACAAGAGGGCATATTTTATTACACCGATGGACGAAAACGGAGATTTCTCCAGAAGGACAGCATCACCAAAATTGGGCAAGGAGGAGGGAGAAAGAGCAGTGAACCTAAGGGGACTGCATGTACTACTATTCACCAAGCAACGAACAGGCAAAAGTTCTTCAGATTGTATACATTAACGACCGTTTGACGACGAGGACCTTGTCGTAAGGATCTAATAGAATATTAATGCACACTTGATCAATTTTGATTGTTTGCGAGACTGAACTTCCCACCTGAGTTGTGTGTGCCTAGACACATGTTGTGGCACATGGCAGCCCTAGAGAGTGTCCCCAGGCTCTAGCCCGCCATTAGCGAACGTGCAGGGCTTGCTAGGTGTGTGCTAGGCTTGCCAGTGGGGTTTGTGAATGCCCGAGCCAACGCTCCGGCTGGCCAGGAACCTTTGTGGAACCACTGGAACCAAGATGGTTCCAGGCTAGAGCGCCCCCGACATCATTCGACCATCGTCATTTTTGTCTGCTTTTGTTCTTCCAGTTCATGCTTTTGGCGCGGTACGACACGAACTGGCATCATTCTGCAGATTACGACGTTACGGTTCTCACTTACCCCAATGAGCTCACAGCATTGTGACAGGTTCGGCCCCTCGTAGCAGTCTTGAAAGGCCTATTGTGTGCATAATTGCACCCTGCCCCTCATCCTTTTGCCATTCATGCCAGCTTCGAAATCGCCGAGTGCTCCTAAGCTTGGCCTCCAACATGATCAAGACCACGAGCCTCAACGTCTAACCCTGTGGCAACGGAGTCTCGGTTGGATCCCTGGCACCAAGCAATACAGAGCACAAGGCAAACTGTTGTCCCAGTCACGCGTTCCAGTCCTCTACTCCATCTCCGGCTTGGTCCTAGTGGTTGTGCTACTCAGTCAATTTTTCGGTCCACGAGACCTTCGACCGTCTGTTTCGCCTCCTACATCCTCTCCTGACCCGAAACCAAACCTTTTAGACCCGTTTGGCGACAGTGTCTACCGTCAAGAAGCCTACTTTGACCTCCTCGAGCCGGGCACCCAGTGCAGACCAAAATCTCCATTCTCCTCAGACCTTCCTGTTACCCACGCATTGACGAACATGGCTCTTGAAGCTGAGGCCAAGCGCATGGTCGCGCAGTTTGAATATTCTGCTGAGGATGTAAACAAGGGAGTAAAAGAGTTCGTGCGAGAAATGGAAGAAGGCCTGGGGAAGCAGGGCACTTCCATCAGTCAGATACCAACATACGTGACCTCCGTTCCCAACGGCACTGAAAAGGTAGGACGAGAAACCCTGTGGTGATTCCGCTAACAATGGTAGGGTGTTTACTTGGCTGTCGACCTAGGTGGCACCAACTTTCGAGTATGCTCAATCACATTGCATGGAAACCAGTCATTCTCGCTTCAGCAGTCCAAAGTACCTGTCCCTCGAGCTTTGATGGAAGCAAAAACCTCCCATGAACTTTTCTCATTTCTAGCAAAGCAAATAGAGGCTTTTCTCCAGACCCATCATATGGAACACTTTGAGAAACACAAGGAACAGCCTGGAGAAGTCGACTTTTTTGATCTGGGCTTCACTTTCAGCTTCCCCGTCAACCAAGTTGGCATTAACAAAGGAAGATTAATGCGATGGACTAAAGGCTTCAACATTGATGAGGCGCTGCAGCAAGATGTCTGCCATCTCCTTCAGAAGGAGATCGATGCTTTGAATCTCCCCGTGAGAGTTGCAGCCCTTGTGAACGACACTGTTGGCACTCTCATGGCAAGATCGTATACCTCTCCTGGGAAGACTCAAACCTTGATCGGCGCCATTTTTGGCACTGGAACAAATGGTGCCTATGTCGAGAAGTTGGGAAGAGTCAAGAAGATGAAGGAGATCGACGACGCAGAAGGCGGTGAAATAAACTACGATGCCTCAACTGGCCTCATGGTTATCAATACAGAATGGGGCAGCTTTGACAACCCTCTCAAAGTTCTCCCTAACACTCAATACGACATTGACCTGGACCGAGAATCGGTAAACCCTGGCATTCAAATGTTTGAAAAACGAGTGTCCGGCATGTTCTTGGGTGAGATCCTTCGACGGGCTTTGCTAAGTCTCTACGAGCATCCAGATGCAGGGGTGGCTTTATTCAAGGACGAATCCTCACATACCAATGATATCAAGAGTACAACAACAGTGGCCGATGACAGTCCTTTATTCAAGCAGTGGGGCATCGACACCTCTTTCCTCTCGATTGTAGAGGAAGACCAGTCCGACCACCTGAGAATCACAAAGCAGGTACTGGAGAAGGAATTGAAGATTGAGGCTGCCTCTACTGAGGATTGTGTTGCGGTCAAGATGCTTGTGCACGCTATCGGCAAACGAGCAGCCAGACTCAGTGCCGTTGCACTTGGCGGCGTGGTACTCTCAACAAATAAGCTGCAAGAAGAAGAACTGGTAGATATCGGGGTAGATGGAAGCCTGGTTGAATACTATCCTGGCTTCGAGGAGTACATTCGTGAAGCGTTCCGAGAAATTGAGGGCATCGGCGAGGATGAAAAGCGCATCAGGATCGGACTGGCCAAGGATGGCAGTGGTCTCGGAGCTGCTCTCATCGCTTTGGTGGCTCATAATGCCAGTAGACCTCAGTAAAGGCATTTGCATAGTCATTTGAGCATCACAGCGGCCCAGTATTGATTAACCAAAA
The DNA here is from genome assembly GCA_030068005.1 of Cladophialophora exuberans. Lineage (NCBI taxonomy): Eukaryota > Fungi > Ascomycota > Eurotiomycetes > Chaetothyriales > Herpotrichiellaceae > Cladophialophora > Cladophialophora exuberans. Next base: position 61,707 of record JANSVK010000106.1, read on the forward strand.
TGGGACAATAGCATTATTCTAATTGTATTCTGTACTTGGGTCGTGGACGATATTCCTAACGGTGGCGACTCGGAAACTATGGGACATTTCCAAATTAAATTCCCCGGGCCTCACTGGCACGGCGTGACTAGTACCTGAAATGTATAATTCACCTTTTCACCGTGACTCACCAATCACCTACAACTAGTTCACGATTTCGTCTTCCTAACCCGTATAATTCAGGTCGAGTATAAGCTTTCATAGCAAGCGCAGAGACTGACCCTGAAACGCCATGAGTGGCGAACTACATTCGTGGGCGGTCCCTCGTCTCCAGCGTCTCTTGCCGTTGGATGACAATTCTGCCAAAGAAGTCATCACCTACTCCTCGACGTTGCCGAAAGATGCAGCTGCTGAAAATTTGAAGAACCTACTCGGCGACTCACCTCAAGCTTTGGAATTCATTTCCTCGTTCAATTCACGGCGCGGCAACGTACAACCTTCGACTTCAACGCCGGAGGACTCGGGAGTTCTCAAGCCGCAGAAGAAGGGGCCCAAGAAGCCAAAAGCGCCGCTTCACGATGCTGGACCAGTACGGCGTCCGGAGGGATACGGGGACGTTGGAGGAGGCTACTCAAAACATTACGATGCCGACAGCAACTACAGCACCCCCTCGATCTCTGTTACTCCCGATGCTCTTCAGCTCCCTCATACAACCACGGGTGGGCTAAGGCCAGCCTCTTCTGGGACTTCTCGAGATGCTTCACCCGCAAATGGCCCCCGCAATCTTCCTCCATCGGCTGCAGGAAAATTGATATCTGATTTTGGCTTTGCAAATGTGCGGTCAAAGCAGGCGAAGAAACCAGCCCACCAAAGTCACTCGCAACCCCAGTCGGGCACATCAACCCCAACCAGAGGTGGTGCCAGCGCTACTACAACGACATCTAGCGTGACAGACTTGACAGCAGCTATTGCAGCGTTAGAACTGTCTACAAACCCGACATTGTCCAAAGAGAGAAGAAAATGCCCCTGTAATGCGTCCATCCACCCACTCTTTACAACCGCACCAAACTGTCTCAACTGTGGCAAAATCATATGTGCGCTGGAGGGACTGCAGCCGTGCTCTTTCTGTGATTCGCCGATACTGACAAAAGATCAAGTCAATGGGATGATCAAGGCATTGAAAGAAGAGCGTGGTATTGAGAAAATGGCGGTTCACAATGCTGGACAATCCCATTCAGGTAAAGGTACTCCCATTTTTGGTGGTTCAACTCCAGATAGTGGCTCGGGAGATGAAGCCTCGTCTGCTGCTGCCCGAGCTCGAGCACACCGCGACAAGCTCCTAGCTTTCCAGCGAGAAAATGCACAGAGAACTCGTGTCCATGATGAGGCTGCAGATTATGATGCAACACTCACCCCAGGAACCACACAATGGATGAGTCCCGTTCAAAGAGCAGCAGCACTGAAGAAGCAGCAAAAGTACTTGCGCGAGCTGGAGGAGGCCAACCGGCCAGAGTGGGAGAAGAAGCGCACAGTTATGAGCATGAGCATCAAAAATGGAAAACTGGTCAAGACATATGGACATCAAAAGGCACCTCCTCTCTTCGCCGAGAAGCAGGACTCCTTGGAGGAAGGTGCTGATGAAATCGAAGATCAGCATCTGAGTCTGGGTGGGGACACCAAGAAAATGTCAATGAGTAACAATCCTCTCCTTGTAAGTGGAAAATTGATTCGACCAGTCTGGAAAGCACCAGAAGGGATTGAGACAGACAAGGGGAAGGGCCGTGAGACAGAGAGGAAGAGTGTATGGAGGCGTGTGCAGGATGAGAGTGAGGATAACGAGCAGTGGATCTTGGACGGGGGCCTGCAGGGTTACGAAAGTGAACCAAGAAGGATAGAGGATGGCTCGGCGAACGAATGCGGATAGATAGAAGTACTTACGCCTTGTCTCGCAACCAGAATCCTTTACCAATGTACAAGAGTGTCAGCCTGACGCAGCCTTGCTAAAGAATGCCACCGAAAGTCACGAGATTTGCCGAAGTTCAGCCATGGATCCACTAACGGGTGACAAACACATTTCGCCTGCGCTTTTCCTGTTCCTGTCGCCCTGGTGTCTTGTTAGGATTCTACGCGCCAACCTGCCTTCTGCGAGACGGCGAACAACTCGTTTCTTGGATTACAGTACTCACGACCTGCGACTTCCCGCCGAGACCTCGATATACATCCTACGCCTCCAAACCACCGGAGGTTGAGATCCGATTGTCCTCCCTGCGCTCCACAAACTGCCACGCCAGCCCCTCTCAATCGCCTATCCTTTGTCCCACGACTCACGTCCACCCGCCTCGTTGGCAATACAGAGAGACGACAGAGATAGACAGCATAGACTTCCGAAAAGGAAATATAGAGCGTCGGAGACATCACAAAGAGGAATCAAATTTGATCCACCTAGGTTGCTCTTTGGCCGACAAAGAAACCCTGTATGGTGGACGAGAAAAAGCTACCCCTTCTCCTGGCGTGACCATCAAGTCATCGACTGTGCTAGAGATGCGCCGGTCGCTACTCGATTGCATAGGTCATATCCCCGATGCTGGCCATTGAAACGCCCTCTGCCTTAGGGTTCAGAGATACAAACCTGTCCCAGATCATGGAAACCGATCTAGCCCTCGTTAGCAACCCTCCTTCGCGGAGCATGCTCCGGCCGGAAGATGCCTCATCCCGATTAGGACGACCATTTCGCCATGATGACAGCGATCGAGGGCCTCGAGCCGCGAGTGAGAGCGCGAGATTGAATGGAGAAAGAGCAGGTCCAGTTCAGAGCTTGGACGACTCCCCTCCTCAAGCCGGAGAAAAGCCTGCCATACAACCAATTACAGCTCGCGAGCCTTCCCTACTATCATTAGACGACACCACTGAGTTATTCAGAAAGAAAGTTGCTGATGCCAGACAAGACACAGAACATGCGCTCGCTGGGAGTGAGGCAGTCAGTGATGCAGTCAAGCCGAAGCTAACACTGGACCTGGGACATTCGAACATTGCGAGATTGCCAGAAAGCGTTGTCGATCTGATCAAAACTGAGGTAGAAAGACTCTCGCTATCACACAACCAAATCTGGCACATCCCACTACGATTTTCCGAGTGCTCGCATCTTCGATACCTAAATATACGGTCCAACGTGTTCAGAGAGATTCCTCGAGGAGTATACAAGCTTCATCAACTGGAAATTTTGGATATCAGTCGGAACAAAGTTCGCAAAATATCTGGAGATATCAAGAATCTGAAGTCCTTACGTGTCTTTTCGATCGTCCACAATCGAGTGGAAGACCTGCCAACAGAACTGTGCGAGATGACGAAGCTGCAGATCTTGAAGATTGCCGAAAATCCACTTCGATTCAAATTGAAAAAGATTGTCGAAGCAAAGGAGTCCGAAGTTTCATTCTCAGAAATGACCGATCACGAAAGAGAAACCGCTATCACCCTTGAGATCAAACGTTATCTGAGAGAAGCCCATCCAGTCATCACACCTATTGATGTTGAGGCGTCGCTACAAGTACAAGTCGATGAGAGTCCTATGGAGACTACACCTAGACCCCTCAAGCGATCCATCAGCAGCAGATTTCCTGTCATTCCTAGTACTAATAGTGCTGAGCCTACCTCGGAAGGCAATAAGTCGTCGCCAATCCAGTCGACTACCAATCCTCCTCCTGTGCCCACACGTTCGCACTTTCGAATGAACTCTGGTGTACAGTCGACTGCCATTCGCCGCCCTGGTATCGCTCCACTGATCAGTCAAAGTAACGAAAGAAATCGAAGCAACAGCGAGGGCTACTTGCAAGCAACAAATACGGCTCGGCAAAAAAGGATGGGCATGCTTCGAAAAGAAAAGCCTGAGCTCGATAGCATTGATGAACTCAAGGTGAACCGAAACAGTCATCTCCGAGGATTCAGTCATGGTTCTGTTCTGAAACGAAACGGTGCACTGGCCTCCCCAGGTGGAAATAGTTCGTCAAGTCCAAACAGTCCGCGCGACCCGAGAAGGCACAGACTCGCCTTTGTGAAACGATTGTCAAGTCTGCCGGAACACAAGGTAGAGACCGAATGGAGCAACCCTGTCATCGAAGGTGCCAAAGGTATCCTCTATGCCTTGTACCAAATCCACCCACAGATATCTGGTCTCATTGCCGCTATCAGAGGGAAAGACGTACGACGAAGTACGCTAGAGTTCACCTTCTTCAACGCTTCGACCCATGTTGACCGTCTTAATGAAGCCTTGGAGGCAGCGGATATAGTTGACGCCTCCGATCAAGATGCAGTCGACCAGATTGAAGACACTGTTCGAAGGGATTGTGCAACCTGCATCATGGCCTACACGCACGTAACTGCACAACTGCAGGATAACGTCAAAAAGATTGTTGCTGGGACTGACGCTCGTTATGTCCGGACCCTGATGCTCCTTCTGTATGGAAGCATGGTTGAAGTCAAGAACGCAATTCAAAGTTTCGGGGCAGATGTGAAAGTGACACAAAGTTTCGGTCATAGAAGACAGATGTCGAGTGGAAACACACATCCCATCCAAACAATCCCGGAGGAATATACCACCCCTTCGCAGCCGGTGAGGGCCATGACTCCTACCCGAGACAGAAATTTGCCATCTAGACAAGGTGGGAGATTGCGCAGTGACACGGCCATTCAACATCCAGTTACCGACAACACTCCAGCATATCAACGGAACCCTGTACAACCTTCAGCCCAGGATGCCATTCCGACTCCGATCCACTTGACTGGAACCACTTTAAATGGTGGCACTCTTACCGGCACTTCCTCGACCTTTTCAAACAGTGGCACTCTCACTTCCAATACCAGCACAGGATTCAGGTCTCGATCAAGTTCGCGTGCCGCAGGGATGGTCAACGGTTTTCAACCTTCTTCCGTTGCGAGCACTCCTCGTTCAGGGGAGGTATTCAATCTCCCTCCCACGAATGCTTACACCTCTCGCGTCAATCCATCGACTGGCCTCACCGATTCTCAGGAAGAAGCTGTTTTTGAACAAATCTTCCTTGCTTTGACAAGAGCTTACGATGCTGCGTTACATACCATTCCTGTTGCCAAGGCACAATTCTTGAGATGTCTCGAAGCTGCGGAGGAGAACCGACAACCAAAAGCAGTTCATGACTTATGGTCAACGTTGGTATATCGATGCAAGCTGTGTATCGATGTCAGCGAAGCTCTCCAGATCAGACTTGTCAATATGCGTCTCAAAGATCCTAGTGTGCATCCAGCTACTACTGGAAGCGGTCGAAACGATCCTTCTCTTTGGCTCCTTTGCAAGACATTCCTCATGAGTTTCATTGAACTCTTGACGGAGATGCGAATCGCCAAGTCATTAAGGCTTCTGTCGCAAGAGCTCATTACAATGCTGCGACCCGTGCAGAAAGCCAGTCGTGAGGCAGGGCGCTTGATAGAGACGAGTCCGTGGAGATATTTAACCGATAGTGCGGTTGCAGCAATGCCTCCACCGAGTGTTTTTAATAACAACAACTCGAATCAGCCACCCAATGGTGTGGTCAATGGGAATGGTTATCCAAACGGCATCAACGGATCTACCATTGCAAACGGCGGTAACATATCACCTTATCCACAAGGCTCTGCTGGCTCCAACATTTCGAGTTACCCACTTCAAAGTCCATTTCCTCCTCCCCTTGTTCCTGTGCCCCCAGTACCAGGTCCAGGATCGGCAAACACACCAAATACGGGCACGAAACAGCTAATGTTTCCCCTGTCATCCGTCTCCTCTATGACTCTAATGACTAATGGGATTTCACCGATCTCCGTCCCGTTACCTGCCACACCGCTGTCCGCAGCTCTTGGACCAGCCGCGCAAGCTACATTACCTATGTCGATGAGCTCGGGCTCGGGCTCAGCTCTGCCTACACCTACCACGGCCTTCTCGTCTGCCCTCCCAACTCCGACGGCTGCATCAATGTCTGCTGTTCCGAGTACACCGGCGTCTGCATATGGAGACAGCTTTTTCAAGGGCGACGTCTTTCAAAGAGCAGATAGCTTACTGAGTCTGCCGCAAGTGGGTCTCGGTGGCTTCTTGAGTAGACGGCAGTGATCGCCAAAGTATTGAGGCAACCGAAGAACAAATTTTCAACGACATCCAATAAAGTCACGAGAAAAACAAATAGAGCGCGGAGAAGAAAAGGGCGATTTTGACAAAATTAATGCTCCTACACCTTACCCACTGCATTGAATGCGGTTATCGGGCAGGAACCCCATAAAACGAATGACGTGTACACGGATAGAAGAAGCTCAAAAAGAAAGTGATGGTGGAGATGAGACGCAGCAGCAAGAAGACGGCATGACATACGAGTACGAGTACACGATAACGTACGACGTGAGGTCTCCCAACAACGATCCAGCACGATAAAGATGACGAAAAAGGTGAAAGAGAGTGGCTTAGCTCCCTGGGTTTGCAGAGGACGAGACAAGATGGCTGCCGTGCTCATTGCACTGGCATGCTCCCGGCGCGAGGCTGAACTGAACCTGAAGGGGTGAGGGTTTGATGGAAAGTTTTCAAAACCGAGCTGGAAAGTTGGAGCTGGAGCTTGAACCGGCAAAGCCCAGATGTACTACTTAAATATGGCAACCACTGCCTGCTGTACTATTGTAAAACTAAACTTAAGCTTGCCCACCACCACAACCAATGAATGTAGCGATGTACTCCTTTTTCGGACAGCGAGGCTTGGGCTTGAACTATGGTAGGCTAGAAAAATATCCAGAAAAGGCCTGGAATTAAGGCACCTTTTGAATCCAACGTCGATGTTAACATCAATGGTGGACATGACCTAAGTTTGAGATGTGTAAATAAGGAAACTGTAAGAGCCCGGCTCGCTCGCTCGCTTGCTGAGTAGGTAGAGTCGAGAAGCGGCTCCTCGCCTCACAGCGTCGTTGTTCTTTTTTGGCGTGCTTTGCTTTGCAAAAGGCATGTGTCATGTGTCATTGTCATTGTCATTGTCATCTGGCTTTTTTGCTTACGCAGAGTAATGCATATGCATGTCGGCAATGTATACAGTATAATATAGTGTCGATCAGAGAGGGGGGACTGGGGAATTGAGAAAAACCAGGACTTAGGCAGGGAAAGGGTATCAATGATCTCAATGACCCGTGTTTGGTAACTTGTATAGATACTTAACATGGATGCAGAGCGAATGCCATGCCGCGGGGCTTTGCCCTCGTTCTCTCGTTTGTTTGTGAAATATATGTATGTACACGGACTAGCTCCTTCGAAAGAGTACTATTTTGCATGGACATGAACACTTACATAATATGCAATCCGGGGGGGCTGTCGTTGACGTCCAACGAATTTTATACAGGGGACTGTGTTCCCGTGGACTCCCGCTCATTGCCGTCATACATGACCTAGCAAGTCCCAGAAGAAGCAGAAATCCTCCGGCCATCTCTCTGGCAGAACAGAGACGGGCTGATCATACCCGACATGAGTCCCCTGGCATCAATGAGACCTGGACATCAGTCAAAGGGGCAGTCGGTGAGGGAATATATTCCCGCTAAGCCGGTCATTTTTCTCGCAGGGTAGCACGACTTGGGGCAAACAGCTGAGAAGCGCAGATCTCGAGGCCCGTTTGTACATGGCGAGGGAAGCAGGAGAAACCTTGTTCTGACGATTGGACGCACATGCAGGGCCCTGCATACCAGAGAGAACTGTGCAGCAGTGCCGCGCTTGTTTTGTAACCACCTCCGACGAGAAGGGTGTTGGGTCTTTGTCCTTCGGCGATGGCCCGTTGCCCAGACCATTCTCAAATATTCGGGTTGATTCGACCTGATCTTGGCTCTCAGGCGGCATTTTGGTAGCAGGTATGCTTGCTGTACCACCATGGCTGTCAATTACGTGCGTAGGGAACTTGATACACCTTGATGTCCTGAGCGACCTCGAAGAAATCCATAGTGTAGTACCCTGTGGTGGTATGTCTCGGCCGTAGAAGATTTGAATCGAGGAGAGCCCAGGCGAAGATCAACCTAATCGTGAATCTGGAAGAACACAAATGGGCTTCCGGATTGGGTAGTAGTTGTTTCTGGAGGTAGTCCCTGGGGTAGTAGTTGCTTTTGGAGGTAGTCCCTGGCATACTGCTCTCAGGTCGAGGGTGACGGCAACGCCAAGGGCTTAGTTCTTTCCTCTGGCATTGCACTGATGGTATTGGCTTTGAGTCATCCGGGTATTAATGCAGGTAGTCTTGGAGAGCTCGTCACATAAGCATCTCTTGTCGACAGGCGCTTGCATGCTCGAGGTCACTGGTACATGCAAATAGACCTGCAGCTATAGCGGCGGTTATTAGAAGGTTTTGCAAGAATCAGACGTCCGTTCAAACATATGCGACCATGTGGAAACATGGTAATTCTGCAATGTATCGTAATCTGTGCTTGTGGCCCTGACCACGTGGTGGGGCATTTGGAAAAGGTAAGCCATCTCTTCAAGTCTCTGACAATTGCACTTGGGGGATTTCTTCAAGCTTGGTCGCAAATACGAAATCTTCGTCACAAAATGGGGGTTGGATTCTTGATTCCAGGTCTCCCAATGGATGGGAAGAGATAGGCCCAGTGCATCGCGGGAGAGATGAGAACACCATTGGCATCTGTTGCGAACCCAAAAGGCTGGTCAAGAATTCATTGTCCCTCTGGATAAGTCGGTACTTCTTGTCCAATTCCTTGAAATCGGATTGTAGGGTGATAAATTTGCTCTCGAGGTCAGCAATGTACCGTTTCTGGCGTGCCCGATGCGCACGCTGCGCGACTCTGTTTTGGGCACGTCGACGCTGAGGACCATACATAAGCCAGCAATCGAGCTCAATGCTAACGCTACATACCTCTCCAGGAATGCTCAAAATCACTTGGGGCATAGGCGAGTTACTCTCAGAGCCGATCTCTGTCTCACTGTGCATCGTTATGATGGTTGATAGAATATTATCCGGACTAGAATTGTCATGAAGCGAAGTAGAGCTCGTAGAATTGCTTCTTTCATGATTCAATTTGGCCTTGACAAGACATTAATCAGCCGAAATTCTGACGGGAACAAAGAGGATGAGAAATTTACCAAACCGATATAGAGGTCTTCCATTTCGACTGAGTCGAAAAGAAGAAAGTCGTCACGCAGGATGGATTCTGAATTACTGTCCTCGATAGGATCCATGCAACCAACACTTGCAACGAGGTAGGGGGGCATACCAGACATGGTAGTGTAGCAAGGTAGGGCCTGTTGGGATTTATATGTGCTGCCCTGGCGAAAAGGAGGAGAGGTCATGGCTTTTTGGCAATGGCGGTCCGTGGTAGAGAGGATGTTGATGTGCAGGACTTCTCCGCATTATATAGGAGCTTCATACAGTCCTAGAGACTTGGATGAAGTTCTGAAAGGAGAATACCCGGAGTGTACCAATCCTGTCACCCGGTACATGTCGCAAACCTGGCGATCTCGTAAAAGCGGGGACCATCAAAAAGCCAAGGCATTTGTTCGGCGCGCTTGGAGGAAGATAGCTCCAATCGTCTTCTCAACCTGACCAATGTGAAAATTACATCAGGAATGAAAGGTTCTCAGGGTCTCAAGCACAGACCGGGGCAGCTCGAGGAACAATTAATCCAAATCTCGCGCAGCTCCCCTTTCATGATTCGTCTCTGAGGTTTCCTGTCGAGAAAATTCAAGCATTTCCCGTATGATTTTCCCGGGGTTTGTGCCCTGCATCCGTAAAATGGAGACGGCGACGAGTCCCTGCATAACTTAGTCATAGACGACATCTGGCGAGCTAGATCATAGTGCGGGCAGTCGTTGAGAGGGTGGTAAAGTTTCCCTTTGGCGACGAGGCTACCCTGGCAAGGAAACTTCAAGGTTTGCCTGAAAAGGGAAAGTATTATCTCCCTGAAAAGGGCGTTCATAATGCCCTAATTATCTCGAATAGCGGCACGGCTTGCCATCAATTGTCTTGACCGGTTGTTGACCCGGACTTGCTCCACAAGTACAGGCCACATGGTCCGTGGCAACATACGTAGTATACATCGAGATGGATACTAGGTCTTGTGCTGTCAACAGAACAGAATTGGTCCAGCCTACAATTGTCAGCATCCGACGATGAAGAAAACACAGTGACCGGAAGCGTTAATAAGCTGTGGTGACGGCATGGAGGATCCCATCGAGCCCATATACCAGAAAGCCGTTGACATTGTTGGGATCATAATTCAAAACATCTTCTCTGTATGTACCTGTCAGCATAGTCAAGTGTTATTGCCCGTCGGCCAGCGTTTAAAGTTCCTGTTCGGCATTCAAAGCCCGTCGCTCCTTCGAATTTCGAAAACCAAACGACATGTTTGATTACCCACAGAATACGACGGTGAGAAAGCACTCGCTCAGTTCAAGCTGGGAATTAATGCTGCAGTGCCCGCATTCGGATCGTAGCATTGTGGTCAAACAAGATCCACCTGAGAAATGCTGTACAATAGTCAATCCCGCTGTCATTTTCGCCAGGTGTCTGTCAGCCCGACACATTATACACCATGCAGCAACAGTAGAATCAGAGTCCGAATAGCTCTAAACAGCATGTGATCTCAGACCAGAAGCACTCAACCTAAGCGACGTCTGTAATGGTCTCGACGTTGGCGAATTTCGGCGGCCTAAACTTGAAAGAGCAGGAGCATTATTAAGTAATTTTGGACAATTTTCAGCTGGGTTGCTGGCTGCTGACGAGCTCCTAGGTACTCGGCGTGATGTTGGTAGAATACTGTAGACTAAGGAAGCAAAATTTGAAGATCAGGCTAGACAGAAAGAAGAAAAGAAGACCCTGCATGCCACAAAGCAAGGCAACTTCCTGGGGTTGCCACACTGGCAACATCTACAACTTGAAGTGCTAGGTAGAGCAGACCTACCACTGTGGCACCTGACTCTGTTTCAGCCTTGCGCTTCTTTTCCACCATACAGAGGACACAAGGCTACCTAAGCAGATTCGTCGAGTTCTTGTGCGAGCGAGCGGTGACATCGTTGCGCAGCTTCACTTCTTAAGCTTTGGTCTATGAGAGTGATTGATCGTAAACAGCTTCCAGTTATGCAGGTCACTGTCGGCACAGTGTTTGGTGTACACAATTGTCATCATGTCCGCCATCGCAGACTCGAATTTTTATCCTTCTCGATTACTGTCCATGACCCCTCGGTCATGCGTGCATGTTGTTGCTTGCTCCCATCTTCTCTCTACCGCCTTCCCCGTCCTGATATGATATGTAGAAATCTAGCATGATTTGATTATTTCATTTTCGGTTCCATCGTGTTCGTGCCTGAAAAAGTGTATCTTCCCAATTTATGCAATACAAAAAGTCCTCTCCAACCCAGTGTTGTAATGGAGAGACATGAGAAGCTTCAACATGCATCAGCCCAGGTCTCTTCAACAGTTGCACCCTCATGCGTGGTGCAACATGATGTGCAAAAACGAAAAAAAAAACAAGTAGGAGCCCTTTTCTCCTTGCAATGCTGTATGTACTGGAACAAACACAAAGGGCGGATGTTTCAATGTCTCCGCTCAACCGTCTGCATCCCACCAAGAACTTTGCATCAGTGCTTTTTGCTGAAGTGACAAATTGTCATCGACCCCATCTCGTCGCCATCAGGAACGCGAAGGGTCAATCATTAAAGTGTTATGAATCGAGGTAATGGTCAATGGTATATGCGATATTGTGCGGAAAGTAAAACTCCTCGTCATTTTGGTCGCCAGGATACATCGAAGTCCCTTGCGGGGGTTCATCCGCTCATACGGTATCCCGTTGGCATTACCGCATGCTCAGCATTTGTCGAGGTGCGAAGCTGCTCGTGCTGCTGTGGGCCGAAGGTTCCGAGTCGATGTTGGCACTGCCACTATCACCGCTGCCTGCGCTAGCACTGGCACTCCCAGTCAGACTTTTCACGGGTGGTTTTGGTGGTGGGAATGGTTTGCTCACCCCAGCCTGTTCCAATTGGTGTGGAGGCATCATGTTGGCTTGACCTGGAGGATATCTAGCCACCGGGGCTGGCATCCCTCCTGGCGGTGATGGTCTGCCATTTCGTGGCCCCGATTGCATGTAGGGATCATTTGGTGGCGACGGCCGGTTCGGGATCCGCCCAGCTGGCCCAAATGGGTTCCCAGGAGAGCGACTTGTCCGTCTACTAGGCGGCGCTGGATATGGTCCACCATTAACACCACCTAATTCCTGAAGCCGGCTTGCCGTCAAGGAGTTCGCGCGAGATTCATCTGCCATTTCTTTACGGTCAACTGAACCATACCGATTGGACGAGAAACCCATCATTGGGTTGTCAAGGATGTTCTCCCCCAAGACCGGCATATCAGACAAGAGTTGGGTGCTGGTTCGATGCCTGCCGAGGTTAGGTCTTCCATAAGAGCCCGGGCGCATGCCATTCATGCCATTGCCGTTCCCATATGCGTCTTTGCGGAGCTGGTTCTGGCTGGTCGTACGTTTCGTTCTTCTGGATGTAACACTCATCATGTCAAAATTGTCTGTGTCGATGGGTGGCATAGGGGGGCCACGCGCCTGCATAGGATCGAAATAATCATCGTCGTCATCATCGTCATCAAAGTCCTGATGCCTATTGTGCGAAGTTCGTCGTCCACCGCCACGATTTCTCATTGCCATCTCTTGTTGTCGAATTTGGAGCTCTTTCTCTCGTAGCATCAATTCTCGTTCTCGAAGGGCAGCGGCCGGAGGTCCACCATTGTCTGCGAGGCTGGCGGCCACATCCCCGTCTGGTAGATCATCGTAGAGGACGACGTGGCTAAACTCGTCCAGATTGTTGTCGTCGTACGAAGGACGGCGCTGCATCTGGCTGGGACCTCGAGGCGGGAAGCTACTCGGTGGCGGGCCACGGAAACCATTGACTGGGGGAGGACCCCGTCTTCCGGGTGGGCCCATTGGCGGGCCCATTTGAGGGCCACGCATCGGCCTGGGAGCTCCATTGACAGGTCCGTTGGGTTGTCGCGAGTAAGGATTCGAAAGAGACATGGTGCGAGGAGGGGGCTGTACTGTTGATGGAGACTGTGGCATGTTTGAGGGGGGAGCAGAAGCAACTGGGCGATCCTTGTTGACTGTATTGACATGCCTCAGCATGGTATATAAGGTCTCCAGTCGTGGAACCTTTAGATTCCCAGCTTTTGCCAGCTCCACAGGCGACCCTAGGTATGTCTCGACCTCCATGGGCCGCCTGGCTGCAAAGTCCTGGTACATTGTACTTGGATCCTGACTTGAAGAGCTGAGCATGGATTGAATGATGGTTTGCTTGAAGTTGCTCGGAAATTTGCAATCTTGCGTATGTGCAATTTCGATCAACTCATCCATGGTATCATTGATGAGATCGTTCACACCTGGTAACCGCATCAAATCAGGCAGGACAGGCGTTTCGAAAAGGACGCTCGCGGGGTGAAAAGCGATAGGACTGCACGATTGTTAGCTCTGAGACTGTTCTGAGGAAGCTTTGCAATACGAACCCGATCATCCTCTCAAACTGTTGTTGTTTGATATTAGCCGAGACTTTGCAGTCGACCTGAGCAGTTGCCAAGGTCATGGCCAAAGCTTCAGACATATCCCTTTGGATGGACTCGGGGATTGTAGAAGTCTTGCTGGCCGGCCCAACCCAGATCTCTGTTGAGCCTGTATGTTCAAACTCGCTGGAGCCCAGCTGCGTCAAATCGGCGCCGGACACTAGTGATAGGACGACATTTGTGGGAAATCGCTCTTCCAGCTGTTTCTCCACTCCTAGAGTGTTTGTGGTATTGACCAAAATACAAGTATGTTGAGGTGTAACGACCGACTGGATGATGTCTGCTAGATTGTAGACATCAGGTAGGGCTTTGACGCAAAGGAGGACGTAGTCGAACGCGGCTTGCTGGTTGGCAGCATCTTCAGGGCTTTGCACAACTGGAGAAATTAAGGTCAGCCTTGATCTGGATATGAAGTTGCACGCGACGTACCAAATCTGGGTTTGAATCGTTCATTTCCAAATAGTTGAGACCTAGACCAGTCAGCGGCGCGCTCCTCAAGCGAATTCCCATACTACTCACTTGAAAGACACTCCATACTGCGCAACGTTTTGATGATTTGCTTTCCAGACCAAGGTCACGTCGCAGGCGTTGGTGGCCTGGAGTCGCCACGACAAAAAGGCAGACACGGCATTTCCACCCACTATACAGCAGCGTCTTAGCTCTCGATTCATCTCAAAGTGGAGGGGGCGACAAGAAGCAACAAAAACGACTATAACAAGATTCCAAAATCCAAAGCTGATTCGGGGGTACCTGCGTTGGGAGTGAGGAAGGGGAGGGGGTCAGCAGAAGTCATGCTCACCTGAGAGGATCCGCAGTCTCGGCGGAGCAGGTGCCATTGTATTGTGAAGACACCAAGTAAACTGGTCGAAAGGTCAAGGCCAGGCGCCCTGAGCAGGCACGTCCCGAGAAATCGAGGTGGTCGCGACCGAAGGGGGATTTATTATGTGTTGACCCTTTCCAAACAAGGTGCTCGTAATTTTTCGGTACACACGCCAATATCTATTTCGGAGGATGGTGATACAATTAAAAAACGAGTGAGGAGAATACGTCGCAGTCGCTAGATTGTCGACGACATTGAATCGAAACGAGAGACTTGGGAAGAGAGATCGAAGAGGTCGGGAGATTGACACGGGGGGTGCAGGTGTTGGTGAACGTTTCAACACGCAAGCTGGGGGAGTTGTCGTGTCTGGCAGCAACGGCAGCGCAGGGAGAAAACCGTTACAGGGAATGAGCCCATGTAATGGCAGCACGGACCGGAATGCTGTGATGCCTGAGGTGAGGTAATGAACGTTATTGAAGGAGTAGTGAGTGGTACGAGTACAGCGGGAGAGGTGAGGTGTTTGTGAACGAGTGCTTGGAGTAAAGGGAGTGATGGTGTGTGCAGTGGATTTGCCGCGCAGCGCAGATGGCTGTGATTGAAAGGGAGAATCGGAGTTGCGGTGCAATTAGTGGCAGGATAGGCTGGGTTTAGGCGCAACAGCTGGGATGCGCAATTCGAAACAGGGCCAAGAGATAGGCCAGGAGAGCTTGGAAATAATTCAAAAATGGCTCCCGAGGCTCCAGTGCCCCAGTTAAACAACCACTGGTGGAAGGGTATTCAGGCACCGCCAGGCTTAACTCGTCCAGAGTGACTTGGGCCGTTCTTGTATTCCGTCCCGGTACACGGAGCGCCGGACAACCCTACAAACTACTGCCATACTAATCTCCTAGATTTTTACTTATCATCGCCTATTCATGCCTCGAGTCTGCTCACCGCACTGTGCGGGAGGCCCTTTTTTACGTAGCTGGCCCCTACGGCCTCTTATATCCGGTCACGATTGCAATGCAGGTTATCAACACTATGCCGCCGCGACCCCGAAACTAGATAAAACCGGTCCCTTTCCAGCCCGTGATGTCCCTTTTGGTCCATCTCAGGCTGAGTGAGAATATGTACCAGGACATGGCGCCATCTTGTTGCCCGGATGGGACTCGGGCGTTGCCAGGAAAGCCTTTACCAACCTAAAGAGTCTGTGACCGCCACGCGTTCTTGTCGTGGCCGTTTGCAGTCCATGTACGAGTACCCACTTCAGCTTCTTCAAGTTTGGACCGTGTACCAGTATTCGACCCTATCTGCATCTTCTCTAGCTCGTGCAGCTTGCTCCCGGAAACCGTTGAAGAGAAAGTCCTATCTGACGGTCGGCCTATTCAAGGGTGCCCGGGACGGGTGCATCAAACTTGCACGACGTCAGATGGACAAGTACTCGTTTATCTTATCGAGCTAGCATGTGGCCTGTTGCGGTAAAGGGATTTTCGAGACGAGTCAATGAGATCGGCTCTCTGGACACGAGGTTTTCGAAGCGACATTGGTACGGGTCCTGAGACAGTGTCAACGGTCTCGACCCCATGGGAGGTTGCAAGAAACAATGAGACCAGCTCATGAACCATGGACCATGAACCATGGATGATGTTCAAAGGGCATGGCGAAAAGATGAATGAACGAGTGGATCGACGAGGCCCCCCTGGTTGCACATTGGTCTAGTCTGAGACTTGCATGCGTGGCCACTGGCAACTCATGAATCTGCGTTCCAGAGAATTTTATTTCCGGCCTGCAGCACCTTTGTTTCATTTTGCTTGCTTTTGTCTGCGCCGGGTGTGAGGCGACACTACGGCAGCTAGTAGGCGCCCTGGTTGATCCAGACATTTCGGTCGATTTCGAGAAAGACACGAACTGCAAGTAGACTCAGATCAGGGCACGCGGGTATTGCTATGGTTGCGACTAGTAAATGGCAACGGCACCATTGGGTCACTCGTGCCACGGCTGGTGGGCTTGTTGTACCCGAAAAAAGATTGATGATGATGATGATGTTATGCGTGGCAGTGGAGAGGATAATCCCACCCCAAAAATCCAGTGGGAAATGCAGGAAATGCAGGCTCGGGGCTTGCAGCGGCCGACGATTTGAACATCCACTGCATCGAGGGCATCCACGATCATCATCCTGATACATGAGGTGGTCTAGTCATCCTCTTCCGCCACCACAACATACTCTGGCGACTGTCACCACCTGCCCGTTCATCTCGAGGCTACAGCTCATTACCGCGAGGACTGGTTTTGTGCACAGTGGAACGAGTGATTAGCCGTTTGACGATCATTCGGAACTAAGGCACTCCGCACTATCAATGGTATCAGCAGGCGATATACTACCCGTACAAATCCTTATCCGGGAGGCCCGGGAGGTTGTGGCTAGTTAAGTCAAGGTCCCAAAGCAGATTCGATTCTCCAAGGGCAATCTGGCAAAGCAGGGAAGATTCCCTGACTGTTGGTTGGCCTTGTTAACTAGGACCCTTTGAGCGTAATCCCATGCTGCAGATCATTTCGTTTGGGTATTTAACTATATTTGACAAAGCCTGCGAAATTGCCATATGCTTTTTGCCTCGCTTGAAGTAATACGAGTATCTTGATTCTGCGCAACTGATTTGAATCCTTCTCAATTCCTGACCGATACGAGTATAACGTTGTCACTGTCAGCCAGCCTCTTCGACCTTCCGTTCCCGACGGTCGTGTTTGCCAAATCCTCGTACACTGAGCACGCGGACGACCATGGTACCCCTGGGTGCCTGGCCAAAGCATCAGGTCGTACTCGGTAGAGTGTTCCAGAAGAATGGTCGCGGTTCATGTTAATTTCGGCACTTGAGTCGCATGGCCGAAGATTTTGTCGGTCTGAGATGCCCCGTAACCTTGAATGCAGATGCGAAATGCCGTGTGCGTGTGTCAGTGCTGGCACTTAACTCATCAGGGAGAACTTCAAATCCATACTCGCCACGCTGCAAGAATGATGGCTGCAAGTCACCGCCCAGCGGAACATTGACAGGCTCTTCGCGACTCTTATGACATCCTGCGCTCGCCTCCGGACAAGGAAAACCGGGTGTCTGTCTGGGAGAATGACTATTCAACTTGAACTTGTCATTTTCATCGAGGCAAGCAACGACACTACAATCTGACAATGGGTTGAACCGAGTGGTGGGTACTGGTATGCAGCTCGATGACCGCCAGGCTGCACTACATCCAGATCTCACTTGGCATCACGAGGCTGAGAATGTTATTACACACTTCAAAGTTCTGGTTGTGAGAAATTCGAGGATTGAGAACGTGGTTTAGTCAGGCGTACCTATCACCCCGTACGGTGCATAAATTTGTCATGATGAGTGTGATTGCCGCAGCTACGCAGTGTTTACCTATTTATGCAGCTAATTCAAGTTGTGTGTCTGTGGGTGACTCAGCCCTCCTAGCTGACCACCTCGAGCACAGTGACTGAATTGCTGAAATATCTGTGGATAGAAGGGCAACAAAGTGAAGTAGTCACCGATACTCAGAGTATCTAGCACTTGGTAGGTGAGAAAGAAAACATGCAATTACGTCCCTGCAGAGTCGCGGTGCTCAATGCCGTACACGTTGCGCGGCCTCCTCGTGCTTGGTTTCTTCACCTGGAATGGCACCTAAAGGCTAATTTGAACAGCTCGAGCAGCCCCAGGTGGTGGTGCTGTGCCAGTGCTTGGTCAGCGTGCAGCCAGACCCCTTGGGCAATGAATGAGTGGCTCAATTGTGCCTTGGGACTGTGATCGTCCCACCCAAGCATTGGCCCTTTCTCGCTGGGCGCGCTGCGTGATTTGTCCAGCGGCTTGTTCGGGAGAGCCGTCAATGGAAAAACACGCTCGTCAGTACGAATCTTTTGCGAGATGATGATGGCAGAGTAAGAGGCCTCGGGGCTGTGCTTTGGCCTTCACCACTGACTTCGCAAGGCATCAATGCTCTGCTCTATGTATATGATGTCCCCCTATTAAATAAAATATTCACCGGAATTTTCGTCCACGATCCATCCGTGGCCGTGCCTGTGTTGCTCGGAGTTTAGGGAGGTCCGGCCCCTCGCAAACTTGAACCGCCCAGCATCATCGGCCCAGTTTGAAACGCATCGCGCCCGAAAGTCACCCCTGCGCTCCAAAGCGTTGCGTTGCTGGAATCTCATTCACGATCCTCTATACACCGTGTCGAAAACTCATCGACCTATTCTTTAACCATATCGGCGCGAGACACATTCGCTGCACGCATCAAATTTGTCTCAGCAAGTATCGGAGAAGTCCTGGGGCAAGAAAGCAACACCTACAGACCCCTGTCAACCCTGCATTTCTCAGCATCGAAAACTCTCCGCGGATGCCAATCGTCCCCGTTCCAGCTTCTAATCCCATATCTCACCTATCCTCAAGCTCAACTGCTGCCTCCCTTCCAACACCACCGACGACGCCCTTTATTTTCGTTCCGTAGCGAGCGCGCCCTTCTCGTCGCCGACACCTCTCATTCTTCGCCCAACGATGCGCGTTTTCTCAGATTGCTGACGTGAGCCGACTCTTCCGGGCCATCCCCCAGCCTCAAAACGCGGGAATCCGACCCTTTTATCTTGAATCGTCTCCACGAATTTCGTCAACGTCCAAGAATAGTAGACAGATCTGGAATCTCGATTCTTAATCTCCTCACCTCCTTCACCCAGAACATCCCAAAATCAATCACCCCCGCGCCCTTTGGGTGACGGCCCTGACCCCTCTGCTGAACCTCCATCTACAACGGCGCCATGGCGCGAATACACTTCTCTCACAGCGATGCTGATGTATCGAAACCTGTCAAGAGGATGCGCTGGGCTACAACGCGGAAACCTGGTCAAAGTGGAGTGAAGAAAAGGCTTTCTCTGCTTCAACGCGTGCCCAAAGTCACCGTGTCGAGCTATGAAGAAAAAGATTCTGGCCCCAAAAACAATGGCATGATAACGGACGACAGTCCCCTCGGCGAGCAGCAGCAGCATGAAGAAGAGTCTCAGGGACGCAAGATCTATGTCAACCAACCTCTTCCGCCTGAAGCTAGAACCGAGGAGGGCCACATCAAGGCCCAATATTCACGAAATAAAATCAGGACCGCAAAATATACTCCCCTCAGTTTCGTGCCCAAAAACTTGTGGTTCCAGTTCCACAACATCGCTAATATCTACTTTTTGTTCATCGTTATCCTCAGTGTAAGTTGCCCCGACCGTCGATCTGACTGGTTTCTTACTGACGTCTAAAGATATTCTCCATTTTCGGTGCCTCTAGTCCTGGTCTTTCCGCTGTACCCCTGATCTTCATCTTATCGGTGACTGCCATAAAGGATGCTGTCGAAGATTGGCGCCGGACGGTGCTCGACACCGAGCTTAATAACTCCCCTGTGTACCGACTAGTGGATTGGAACAATGTCAATTCGTCTGATGACGACATCTCTCTCTGGAGACGAGTCAAAAAGGCCTCCACAAGATCCGTCATTTCTTCATATCGTTGGATGAAGGGCCTGCGCAAAGGACAAAATAAGCGCTCTGAGAAAGACGCGGTTGCGGACCATCCTGGCCTACAAAGGGGTAACTCGATCGCCACAAGAGGTACTGTTCGGACTTCGATCTATTCGGACCGCGAATCTTTCCACTCTTCTCAGAGCCAGAATGGTGATGATATTGCCATGACCCCGGTGCCTTCCCCGGGCTATCGCTCAAGCCTGTCGCCCGATGCCAACGCCGGTCCACCGAGCAGTGCACTGTCTTACGAAACGGCAGACGAGCCTGGCGCCGCCGGAGAAAACGCCCCCTCTATGCTCCGCACCCAAGATCCTGCGAAGAGAAAAAGTGTTCAGCCTCCCAAGAAAGATTATGGAAGCATCATCAACCCTCACAAGGACGTTCCCGATCAGGCTCGATTCAAAAAGGATTACTGGAAGAATGTCAAAGTTGGCGACTTCGTTCGTATCTACAACGATGAGCCGATCCCTGCTGATATCGTAGTCCTGTCAACTTCTGACCCCGATGGTGCCTGCTACGTTGAGACGAAGAGTCTCGACGGCGAAACGAATCTGAAAGTCAGACAAGCCGTCCAGGCCGGTCGCAAAGTGAAGCATGCAAAAGACTGTGAATATGCTGACTTCATGATCGATAGCGAAGGCCCCACTCCCAATCTGTACTCATACAGCGGTGTCGTCCGATGGCAGCAGGCAGATCCCAAAGACCCTAACGGCCAGACTCGCGAGATGGCTGAACCGCTCACCATCAACAACATGCTCTTGCGTGGCTGCAGTCTGAAAAACACTGAATGGATTCTCGGGGTTGTGGTGTTCACGGGAGGTGAGACCAAGATCATGCTTAATTCTGGTATCACTCCCAGCAAGCGTGCGCGCCTGGCCAGGGACTTGAACTGGAACGTCATCTACAATTTCATCATCCTCTTCTTCATGTGTTTGGTTGCTGGTATTGTTGAAGGCGTTACCTGGGCTGACGGTGGCAATTCTCTGGACTTCTTTGAGTTCGGTTCCGTTGGTGGTAACCCTCCAACTAACGGTTTCATCACTTTCTTCGCTGCTATCGTCCTCTTCCAGAACTTGGTCCCAATTTCGCTCTATATCACCCTGGAAATTGTCCGGTCTATTCAAGCCTTCTTTATTTGGTCAGATGTCCACATGTACTATGAAAGGCTAGATTACCCGTGTACTCCCAAAAGTTGGAACATCTCGGATGATTTGGGCCAGATCGAGTACATCTTCTCAGACAAAACCGGAACTTTGACTCAGAACGTGATGGAGTTCAAGAAATGCACCATCAATGGAGTTCCGTATGGCGAGGCCTACACTGAAGCTGAGGCTGGTATGCGCCGAAGGCAAGGAGTGGACGTGGAAGCGGAGGCCTCTAGGGTACACCAAGAAATTGCCGAAGCACGCGTTGAGACACTGAAGTTATTGCGCAAAATCCACGATAACCCCTACCTCCACGATGATGACCTAACATTCATTTCACCAACCTTTGTATCGGATCTCAATGGGCAGTCTGGCGAAGAACAACAAGCAGCAGCGGAACACTTTTTCGTCGCCCTGGCACTCTGCCATACTGTCATCACCGAAACCACTCCTGGCGATCCACCCAAGATTGAGTTCAAAGCCCAGTCACCTGACGAAGCTGCGCTGGTTGCCACGGCGCGGGACATGGGCTTCACAGTCCTCGGTCGAACTAATGACGATCTCCACGTCAACGTGATGGGCGATGACAGAACCTATCGTATTCTCAACACGCTGGAATTCAACTCCACCAGGAAGCGGATGAGTGCCATTGTTCGAATGCCAGACGGTAAAATCAAGTTATTTTGCAAAGGTGCAGACAGCATGATCTACTCTCGTCTTGCTCGTGGCCAGCAACAAGAACTTCGGAAAGCTACCGCCGAGAACTTAGAAATGTTTGCACGTGAAGGTCTCAGGACGCTGTGTGTGGCAGAAAGAGAAATTGATGAGACGACTTACCAAGAATGGAACAAAGATCACGACTTTGCCGCTCAAGCTTTGACTGATAGAGAGGACCGTCTCGAAGAGGTCGCAGACAGAATTGAAAGGGACCTAACCTTACTTGGCGGTACTGCCATCGAAGACAGACTGCAGGATGGTGTTCCCGATACCATCGCTCTACTCGGGCAAGCAGGGATTAAACTCTGGGTCCTCACCGGCGATAAAGTTGAGACAGCTATCAACATCGGATTCTCATGCAACTTGCTCTCGAACGATATGGATCTTATTTTATTCGACATCCCGGAAGCGTCCGTCGAAGAAGCTGGCAAGCTGTTGGATCAGCATCTCTCGACGTTTGGATTGACAGGTTCCGACGAAGAACTTGCAGCTGCCCGACTCGTCCACGAACCCCCTCCACCCACACATGCATTGGTCATTGATGGAGAATCCCTGAAGCTCGTCTTATCTGATGCCTTGAGACAGCGGTTTTTGATTCTGTGCAAACAGTGCAAGTCGGTCCTCTGCTGTCGTGTCAGTCCCGCTCAAAAAGCTGCAGTCGTTCAACTGGTAAAGAATGGACTCGACATTATGGCCTTGGCCATCGGCGATGGTGCCAATGATGTTGCCATGATCCAAGAGGCTGACGTTGGCGTGGGTATTGTCGGTGAAGAGGGTCGACAGGCTGCCATGTCCTCTGACTATGCGATTGGTCAATTCCGGTATTTACAACGACTTGTTCTCGTTCATGGCCGTTGGTCTTACCGCCGTCTTGCGGAAAGTATCGCCAATTTCTTCTACAAGGTATGCTCCAGGAGGATCCACCGTTGTGAGCATCATCGTACTGATTTCTGCTTAGAACTTGGTCTGGACCTTCGCTCTCTTCTGGTCGCAGATATACACTAACTTCGACATTACCTACCTCTTTGACTATACGTACATTCTGCTCGTGAACTTGGCCTTCACTTCGGTACCCGTCGGCTTGATGGGTGTACTGGATCAGGATGTGAGTGACAAAGTATCGCTCGCTGTGCCTCAGCTCTACCGTCGTGGAATGGAGCGCAAGGAATGGACGCCTACAAAATTCTGGTAGGTTAAATCCCATCAAGGTTCGGGAACTGGTTCTAATCAAACTATAGGCTGTACATGGGCGATGGCTTGTACCAATCGGCGATCTGTTTCTTCATGGCCTACCTGCTCTTTGCGCCTGCAACTTTCGAGAGCCAGAATGGGCGTGGCATTGCAGATCGAGAGCGAATGGGTGTCTATGTTGCCTGTGTTGCCATTTGCGTGATCAACTCGTACATTCTGCTCAACACATACCAGTGGGATTGGTTGATGTTTTTGATTACAGCCATCAGTATTCTCTTGGTCTTCGCATGGACAGGCATCTACTCCTCCTTCGAAGCATCGTTCCAGTTCTACAAGGCCGGTTCTGAGGTATTCGGGCAGTTGACGTTTTGGGCGCTAACACTTCTGACATTCATCATTTGCCTGTTGCCTCGCTTCTGCATCAAATATTTCCAGAAGAACTATATGCCTTACGACATTGACATCATCCGCGAGCAAGTCCGACAAGGCAAATTCAAGTATCTGGATGAGTACGAGGCTTACGTTCCGCCCAAGATTGTGGATGTTTCTGCAACATCTTCTGAACAACCTGATGATATCACGACCGATCCAAGCAAACAGCAACAACATGCGCGTTACGACAGTATGGCAGAATCTCAGAGACCCATCTACCCTCCATCAGAAGCCCCAACTCGCCATCCTCATAGCCAAACTGGTAGTGACGGCACGGATCGGACAAAACCATCTTTTGATATCCCTGGGGCTCAAGCAGAGTCAGCCACACCAGAAAAGCTGCGACGGAGAAGACCTTCAATCGAGCGGGTGCGCTCGTCTTTTGAGAGACAGAGGCAGTCCTTTGATAAGCTCAGACCGAGCTACGAGGGCAGTCGCGATTTCACAAGTGCGGCGATGCTGCAAAGGATGGAGTCTCAATATTCGCAGCCAGGCCTATCTCAGGTCAATACGAGGGTGATTCCTGAGGAGCACCCGTAGTGTGATCCGATGATTTGATGCCTATTTGATATAGCGATGACGATGGCAGGCGTTCCAAGGTTGCATATGTATCCGATAATTGGTATCGGTGGACTTCCTCGAACATCGGGGCGTCTCGAGCGAAGGGATTTTGTTGTATATATTTTAGAATACCACAAAAAGGAGGAGCGCACCAGGGTGGTGCCATGTTCATTGCACCTCGTCTTGCAGTTTAGCCATCTTAACTAATTTTCTTGACTTACTATTACATCACGACTGGCCAACTGAATTTTCGTCTCTCCTTCAAGATCAGGTTAAAAATGAAGGGTTCTAATTCTCCTTGACTTTGCATAGTAATTCGGCCGTGGATTTGCAGTTGGTGTATTGCCGGCCTGCATTTAACTACACGCGATTTTTCTCTGCGTGACGCGTTTTGTGCCGGTTCCCACTGCGCTTTAAGTGCACGCCGGTTTGACCTCCAACTCGAACGCAGAGAACAATTTCAAGTGTTTGCTCACTCTTTCCACGAACCCTTTTCTAAGAAAGCTTTCAACCTCCCATAAAGCGTAATGTGACCGATTCCTTCCACTATGAGAGATTCACCGTCTCCTTCGTCTGCACCCACGACACCCAACATTGCCCGACCCGTCCCCCTCTGCCGTAAATCCCACCATTATGGCGGAGTTCATTACAAACCTGCAGTGAGTTTACCCTTGAGAATGACCGGGAGTGCAATGGCTGGCAGGAAGTTATCTGCTGACGTGGCCATTCGACAGAGAATTCAAACATCTCCCGCCTGGACAGCACATTTTCTGCCCTCGTGAGAGCCCCGATGACACAGATCGGTACGAAGACGAACGAGACCGCAACGCCAGCGAGCCAGAACGAAATGACCCTCATCGCATCGCTAGGATTGAAGAGACAAAAGAGCGGAGAAGGAAATTCATATCATCGCTCCAGCTTCTCGCGTATGACGGTAAAGAAAGTGAGCAGTATCAGCGCTTTATCTGGGACACTCTGGACGAAGCCCTCGGGAAATGCGACGTCTGTATTCGAGAGTACTATATTGCAAAAATCGACTTTCTTGCTCAATTGAGACAAGACTATGAGGAGGATGACATCGCCAATTTCTTTTCCTTAATCAACCGGAGGGATGTCACACGGATCGTCCAAGGGCTTGACGCAGCAGACAAGACTTTGAGAGATACGCCAGAACAAAAGAGGGGAACTGCAGTATTGGATCCGAAACATCTACATGCGTTGTTCGAAGCTCTCGTGTGTCAGTCATTCCTGGAAGACGGGGACAGACTCAAGAACCACTTCGACGGCCCTTTCAAGATGATACAGACGAGGAAGCCGCTCAAGATGCGAGAGATACTGCCTGCCGCCACTCAATTTCTATTCGACTCCGAGTACGTGAGGACATTCTGGGCAAGCCACTTCTGGAATCGACTTGATCGTTGCCCCACCGATCTCGAATGGGACTGGGCAATCAAAGATCACCTGCAGAAGAAGTTGTTGCAAGTTTCTGACCCTGGCGACATCGCAAAGCTTTGGAGTGCGCTAAACCTCATCGTGAGCAAACTCGATGAGAGAACTATCACTTACAAGCTCTTCGACCTACAGCCGAACCTTTCCACAACAGCGTTGAATCATCTCTCTAAGAGAAGCACAGCGGTACCTTTCATTCTCTCCACCCTGAAACAAATCCTTGGCAAGGCTCCAGACGCCTTCTGGCAGGCGATGGGCTCAATCTCGTCACGCACCGTTGTAGAGCAGATATTCAATAGTCCTTCATTCAACCAGAGTCTCCAGGACTCGACCGCCAAACCTGAACAGCCCGCGTTGGATGTCCTGTCGTGGATGGATTCGCTTCTGAATTCTCTCAAGCCCGCGAACCGACCCCCGGCCTCCCAAGCGCTCCTCATTCAGCTGGTGCAGAGGATCGACGATCGCTCTCTTAGTCTGGTCGCAAGGAAAGCTTGCTTTGAGCAAGCTGTGAAGGTGCTCCTGAAAACAGTCATTAGTTTTTCAGGCGAAGATGATGACTCACAGCATGCAGCTGAAAGATTGGTCTATATTGAGACGTTGAACCTGGTCGGACATCGTCTGGCTGCGATTTTAAACCCTGGAGACGTGTCCATTACTCAATCATTGGAACAAGAGACTTTCGACGACATCGCAAACTTAGTCAAAAACTCAATTGCGCTGGAATGCAAGTGTTTGAAATTTGACTTCGAAACTCTCATTAAGAATGAAGCTCGACCGCAGAACTCGAGCGCTTTCACCCCAGAGCTGTGGACCGCCGTCATCAGCAATCTGCGGGATGATAATGACGCGCTCTCTACTGCCGCATTGCTCGGGATTATGTCTCTGCCCGGACTGGAACAGTTTCGATTCAGAGCTACCGACCCCCTGGCATCGGAGAAGACGAAATTCAATGCTGTTTTTGACAAGGTGAATAGCATGGTCGCGAAACTTCTGGAGCGCATGTCTGGATTCAATGCCCCTCACCTCGATCAGCTTTTCAGACAACAGGAGACGAGCATGTCCTTAGTGGCCGCACTCTTCTCTCCTGATCAGGCGATATATGAAGCAGCTATCACTATGATCAAGAACATCAGCGGCGAGTTTGGCAGAAAAGAAGCGCTGTCCCATTTAATTCATGCTTTCCTTGCAACGACAGTCTACGGCTTTTGCTGGTTGTTCAGACGAGTTGCGAATTACAAAACATTTGCTTCTGTGCCTAGGATGCTGAAAACAGGTATGGAGATTCTTGATGCTCTATGCAACCCTACAGACGGTCTGCTTCGGAGAACGAGTCTATCCCCTCGAGACATCAAAGCTGTTCAGAGCTATTGGTCTTATCAGTGGATCGCTCTGAAAACCATTTATGGCCATACAGAACGCTGGTCAATGGAAGTGCACGACAAAGATGCCATGAAAGAGGTTTGTCGTGATGCCATGCAATATGCTGAAGAACTCTTTGCCCAATATGACTTGTTCGCGAGTATCGTCATTCAAACAAAGCCTGACAAAGTTGGCGAAATTCGGAAGACGCTCCTAGACTCGAGTAACTCGAGCGAGAAAAATCTGGGCTCGCCCCTAAGTACTCTAGACACAATGGCTAAGTGGCTTAGGTTGAGGGATGATTATTTAGCTGATACATTGGTGTCGCTGATATGCAATATGCTCGCTCAGCTTAAGCGGCATCGGACTGTCAACACTAGCAGTGAAGGCTTGACTTACGTTGAAGAGGTAGCGACTGGATCCACCATCCGAACAATGCTCTCCGCATCCCAGAAGGCGGGCCTTGTGCGAGCCCTCGAGAACTACTTGGATCGACAGATTGTGAAGCCTGTTGCAAAGAAGCAAGCCACCCTAAACATCGAAAAATGGACCGGCTCGGCTGCAACCTCAAAAGAATCTACCTCGGGGTCAAGAGAGCGAAGTGTCGGCCACTTTGAAGATGAAGACATTGCCGACGAAGACTTGATTGAGATCGCCGACAAGATGTCCGGTGCGCAAAAGGCGACGGTCACGACCAAGGATAAGAACAAGATCAAATCGCTTCTTATGCAACAGCCGCCTGCGAAATCGAAGCCTGCGCCTTTGTCTATGATCGAGATTCAAGCAAAGAAAGCTCAAGAGGCGAGATCGTTCATTGAGAATCGCAAGCGTGAGGAGGCCGCCCGAAAATTGAGAGACAAGGAAGCTGCTGCGAAATTGAGAGGCAGGACTGGGATCGGTGCACAAACCGCCGGTCAAGGATCTGGCCTCGCAGGCCTTGGTGTCATTGGCAAAGATCACTCGACTGGTCCCAATAGCCTGATGGTGTCCAGTGAGTCCGAAGACGATTCTGATTCAGAGGATGAGCTTTTTGGAATTAGTCGCAAGGGTCCCGAAATCCGTAATGATATCGGACAGAGGAAGCCATTGACTGCTGGACCTGTGCGCAAAGTGAAACAGCAACGTACCCAGAAAGACATTCGTGCTCGACTTGCGCCAGATCTTAGTGAGCTACACCGCACAATGCTCGGATGGGACTTCTTTGCAGACTCCGACACTCCTCCAAATTCCGCGAGAGATGACTACACCCTAGTCACCGATACATTCCGGACTGCCCAAGACTACCAGAAGACCTTTGAACCACTCCTTGTGCTTGAAGCGTGGCAGAGTTTTCGATCAGCACGGGAAGAGCGTGAAGATGGCAATTCGAAGCCATTTGAGGTCAAGGTGGCCAACGCCCTGATTGTCGATAGTTTCTTCGAACTCAATTCCCTCATGTCATATGCGGAAGGGAAAGATCTGAGTGTGGGAACCTCAGACGTGGTGCTTCTCTCAAAATCTAGCCGACCAATCCAGGAGCCCAACGAGCCGCATTGTTTGGCGAGGGTAAAAGAGATTACCAGGAAAAAGGGCGAAGTTCAGGTCGTCTATCGAGTCAACGCTGCCAACAATCCTCTCCGACCATTCCTCAGCGATAAATCTACCGTCTATGGAGTACAGATCCAATCTTTAACTCCGTTGGAACGAGAATACGGTGCATTGATGGCTCTCCAATATTATGATCTCTGCGACGAAATCATCCGAGCGAAGCCTTCGCCAATCCTGGACTATGAGGATAAAGAACTAGAACCGATTAAGAAGACCTACAACGTGAATCTCGCTCAAGCGAAGGCTGTGAAATCGGCTCTTGACAATGATGCCTTTACTTTGGTACAGGGTCCTCCTGGATCTGGCAAAACTAAGACTATCTGTGCACTCGTTGGTGCCATGTTAACAGGTTTCATCAAGAAACATACTGGTCCAAGATTGAACACCGCCCACGGTGCCCCGCGCCCACCTCCCAACAAGAAGATACTAGTTTGTGCCCCTAGCAACGCCGCCGTTGATGAACTTGTAATGCGTTTCAAAGACGGCGTCACGATGCTTGATGGCTCATTTGAAAAGGTGTCAATTGTTCGTCTGGGTCGCAGTGAAATGATCAATACCAATGTCAGAGACGTTACTTTGGAGGAACTGGTCAACGCCAAACTTGCCGCTGCCGGACCTAAGAATCCAGGAGAAGACGTTCATTCGACGATGATGGAGCACAAACATGTGTCTGAAGAGTTGAGGAAGCTCCGTGATTCTATAAGTGATCGCCGAGGGAAAGGCGAGACCGTCCCGCTGCATGAAGAACAGCTCATGGATGCTCTCAGACGCAAGCAAAGTGGACTGGGCGGCAAAATCGACGATATGAGAGAAAAACAAAATGCAGTATCCCGAGATATGGAACTTGCCCGCAAACGCCTTCAGCAAGAAATTTTGGACGGAGCCCATGTTTTGTGCTCAACCTTGAGCGGAAGTGGTCACGAATTATTCCAAGGCCTCAATGTCGAATTTGAAACGGTCATTATCGACGAAGCAGCACAGTCCATTGAGTTATCTGCCTTGATTCCTCTCAAGTACGGCTGTTCCAAGTGTATTCTAGTTGGTGATCCCAAACAATTACCTCCAACGGTGTTATCACGAAAGGCGGCAAAGTTTCAATACGAGCAGAGTCTTTTCGCTCGTATGGAGAACAATCACAAGAAAGATGTTCATCTCCTGGATACACAGTACCGTATGCACCCGGATATCAGTCTATTCCCAAGCAAGACGTTCTATGACTCGCGTTTGAAAGACGGTGAGGGTATGGCCAAACTTCGGAGACGACCATGGCACCACAGCGAGGTATTCGCGCCGTACCGATTCTTCGATGTCCAGGGCATGAGCCAAGCTGCAACCAAAGGTCATTCGCTCGTCAACGTGGCCGAAATCAGTGTTGCAATGCAGCTTTACAGAAGACTGACAACGGACGTTCGCAAGTATGACTTCACTGGAAGAATTGGTATCATTACCCCATACAAAGGCCAACTGCACGAACTTAGACGGCGGTTCAGAAATGAATTTGGTGAAACAATCTCTTCAAAGATCGACTTCAATACCACGGACGCGTTTCAGGGTCGTGAGAGTGAAATCATCATTTTCTCTTGCGTGAGAGCTTCCACACAAGGAATTGGTTTCTTGAACGATATCCGGCGTATGAACGTTGGTCTTACCCGTGCCAAATGCTCGCTATGGGTTTTGGGCAATTCGCAAGCGTTGATGCAAGGAGAGTTTTGGCGTGCATTGGTCACTGACGCTAAAGCTCGAAGCGTTTACACCGACGGCGATATCATGAAGTTGCTCAATAGGCAATTACTGACAGATGACATGATGAAAGATGATGTCGAGATGATGGACTCAGGGGAATCGACTTCTGAAACAATCAAGGCTTCAACCAGTGCAGCACAGTCATTTGCTGATAATCAAGCCTCGAAAGAGGGCACTCCGATGTCAGCGACGAGCACCAGAGAGGCATCTCGTGCAGGAGAGTCTTCCGACCATGGCACGCCCTTGCCATCGAGACCAAACAGTGCACTGTCGAGGAAGACGTCAACATCATCAACCACACGACCAGAACCCAAACGCCACGATTCAGTCAAATCAGCTACGAGACGAGATTCCGCTGCAGAGGTCCCAGGAACTGGTCAACGTCCTGTCGCGGAAGCGCCAAAGTCGGAGGCTAGCGCACAAAGCTCTCGCACAGAAGCGGGAAGTGGTAGCTACGCTCCATCAGGCGGGTCGAACGGTCTAAATGTTCTTCGAAACTGTGCTGTTTGTGGCTCGCATGAACACTACACGTCAGCTTGTGACAACGAAGAAGCCTTGACCAATTCGTACGGGCATTGCCGTCGATGCAATCTCGTAGGGCATTCGGTGCTACAGTGTACCGATCCTCGCTGCCTTGCATGCGGTGAAGTCGGTCATCGTACAGATGACTGTAAGGCACCTCTCAATAAGAGATTGGGCAAAGCCGACCAAGAGAAAATCCGGAGAGAGGAAGTTCAATATGGACAACAGCGAGATAGAGCACGTCAACGAAGAGCTGATAAACAACAAGATGCCCATACCATACCGACCATCAAAAGCACGGTCTCCAGCCTCGATGCAAAGCGCAAGCACGACAACTCCAACGGCAGCCACTCGGACAGAACAAAAGTTCCGAGAGTTGGACAAGACAACAAGTCTCCAGGCGCTGGATTCGCCAACAAAGACAAACAATCTACGGACACACCTTCGGGACCTCGCTCGGGTCCCCTTGCTGGGCGTCCCCCACCGCCAGCAGTGGCTGGGTTACCACCACGTCCACCTGGTCGACTTCCGAGCATGCCACCTAATTGGCAGCCGATGGTGAGGAAGAAAAAGAGCAACGCGGACGACATGTTTGTCAGGAGGCGCTAACGAGTGAACCACGGGAATAAAATCACTGGACGAGACCTCTTCTAGCTCTGATCTCGAGCGACGATAGGCGTGTTCCTGAGATGCACCGGGCATGAATGTCCAGGGCGTGAGATTTTGCTACGACAGGAATGAAGTTTTTGTTTTTTTTTTTAATTGTTGCTGAATTTGAGCAAGCGAGCTGGAGGACAGCACGGGTGATCTCCGGCGACGAAACAGCATTCATTGAGTTGCATATGGACAGATCAACGCACGGGACTGCCTTTCTATTACGGCGTCAAGTGAATCATCTTCAAGATGGGCGAGGCGCAGGTATGATGTGACGCAAGTAACATGGTCAAAACGCATAGCGATTCTGCATAGCCACTGGCGTTCGAAATAAGAGGGCCAGGAGTTCAATCAATCCTGGGATAGAGGACTTGCAGTGCCTCGCTGGGTAGATAGGTAGTTGAAATCGATTTGCTTTTCCAAGGCATGAGGACTGTCCCTTCGATCACGTAGAAAAGACTTTCCAAGTGCCCTTCAGCGAACGTAGATTTTTCTAGTCGTTTCAAAGCTCTCCGTCTGTCACGAGAAGCACGCAAAGTTTTCCGTTTCCATTTCAAAAGCCGCTCCACGTCCAAGCTCTGTTTTTCGGGGGGTTGGTTACGAGGATGCCCCAGACGCCATATTCTTACAGGATCCGAGAATCTCCTCCCTCTTTTTTTTTTCAAGGCCGGCTGAAAAGACCCTGGAAGCTTCTCGCAGCTCTCAGTGCTGACAGCAGATGCGATGGCGTCAATTGAACCTTCCATGTCTTGAGCCTAAAACTCCCCAAACGCAGACAATGCAAGCATCAACCCAAAACTAATTTTGAACGCCAAATTGTCATTGATGGCGCTGCGTACATCGATGTTCGTGAAGTACCGCTGTACCTTCTCCACAGGGATGAAGTTGTATCCTTTCCTCGCAGCAACTTGCCATGCCACAATGCCCAATCCGATGAGAAGCGTCAAGCTCGTTGAGAAAGCTGACAGGACCAAGCCAGCGCCCAGCCCGAGGATGGAGCCGAGACTGATCTGCTTGATCGCGGCGGGGTTGAGGGTCTTGCTGCCGTCAGGGTTCGTCTTTGTCAGAGGAGTTTTGGCATCGCGGGAGTGGGAGTATGACGGTGATGCGGAGGTGGTGAAGTCAGCAGTAGCAGCCGGGGAAGTGTCGTAGCGGATTATGGAGGACGAGGTACCAAGGAATGGGTAGGAGGCGGTTGTCAGTCCGAATGCTACGAGGACTGGTCGTTTCAGAGCTGTTCGCGAGCTGAATGACGCCGCGGACTTGTATATCGAGGGGAGGGAGAAGGTGGAACGGACGAGGGGTCGGAGAATCATGGCTGGCTAGCTCGTAGCGTGGGAAGGATGGCAAGACCGGGTGACCTTGGAAATGTGAGAAATCAGAGGTTGTTCTCGTCGAATAATCACATCACATCATCATCAATTGCTCTGTCAGTTCAAGATATTCGAAGCCGAGCTCAAAAGCTGTGGCGATGGAAACGAAGGAAACGAATTGAACTTGTAAAATCCAGCGATGATGTCATTGGACCATGATCGAGTCCCGTGCAAAAATGCAGAATTGGGCGACTCGTCCACAGCTCGAATCCTTCCCCTCGACGACCGACACACTGACATCCAATGTCAAAGTCGATTACGAGAATCTTTGCGAGCAAAACAGTCTGATGATGTCCTCCGGGTTCCTTCAGCAAGCCTGGATTGGCCTCCCTGCCGGACAGGATCCTGTCCCGACCCGCCGTCGGAATTCTCGACCTTCGGCAAAGGCTCTGGCAACTGACAACTCCCCTTTGACCCCGGCGTCATTCCCACAACTCTGAACCATCCGAGGCGCGCTGAGACGCCTGGGACGCCTCTCATCCCTGTCAGATTGGCCCTCGCCAGCACTTGACCATTGGCCAGCGTCCGGAATAAGATGTCTCCCCACCTCCCGCACTCTTGACCATCTTCGTGTGGATCTGGGGAAGGGGGTTTTCCCGATGTCAATCTCTGCGAAGTTGTCCCGTGGTATATTTCGGGGTACATAAGTCGACGACGGTTGTCGAGCAGTCATCAACGGCAAGTCTTTTCATTCTCTTCTGTAGACCACTTTGCTCGAACTTCATCTTTCTCAACACCGTCGTCAACATGTCGGGCTCAGTCGTAACCAACGGGGTGCCGGAAATCAAGTCCAAAGTGGTTGAAACTCCCTTCCTCATTGTCGGTGCGGGGCCAGCAGGCGGCTCTTTGGCATGTTTTCTTTCACACCCGCCTTATTCAATGACGGGCATTATGATCTCTTCCGCGGGAACGACATCACAGACACCCAGAGCACACATCACCAACCCCGCTGCTTTTGAATGTCTGAGAGATGTCGACCTAGAGCAGACGTGTTTGGATCAAGCAGTTCAAGGTGACTGTATGATTCATACACGGTGGTGTCACGACATGACCGGAGAAGAATATGCACGCCTCTACTCCTGGGGCAACGATCCAAATCGACATGGAGAATACACGTCAGCTACTCCTTGTCGCCATGTGGATCTTCCTCAGACACTATTCGAACCTATTCTGGTCCAAAGAGCTTCAGCCCAAGGATGGGATGTCAGATTCCGAACCAGCATCGTCGATTTCAAAACAGAAGACGATGGTAAGATCCTCAGTCGGGTCCGGGACGAGTTGACCGAGACCGAGTACTACATTCGATCACAATATCTGTTCGGTTGCGATGGCGCGAGGAGTCAGGTCATTCGTGAATTGAAGATTCCTTTGATCAAGAAGCCCGGTCAAGGATTGGCTCTCAATGTCTTGGTCAAGGTCGACCTCAGCGATTTCGTCGAAGCACGAAAGGGGAATCTACATTGGGTATTCCAACCCGAGAAGGAGTATCCTGATTTTGCTTGGAGTGGCTTGATCCGAATGGTTAAGCCGTGGAACGAGTAAGTCAACCTTAGTCAGGCTAAACGAGTATCATCGCTAACTTGTGTCCTCCCAGGTGGATGTTCATCCTCTTTCCGAAGCCCGGAACTGAATTCAAGGAGCCAACCCATGAACAATACCTTCAACGTTGCAAAGAGATAGTCGGCCGAGACGACATCCCCATCGAGATCCTTGACATTTCAAAATGGTACATCAACGAAATCGTTGCCGAGTATTATTCTCAAGGAAATGTCTTCTGTCTAGGCGACGCCGTTCACAGACACCCACCTTTCAACGGTCTCGGATCCAACACTTGTGTTCAAGATGCGTTCAACCTGGCATGGAAGATCAAGTACGTCGCTAAGGGTCTGGCGTCGCCCAAGATCCTAGAAACCTTCAGCCAAGAACGACAGCCTGTCGGCTTGGGCGTCATCACCCGTGCAAACCAAGGTATCCGTGACCATCTACCCGTATGGACAGAAATGGGTCTCATGGAAGAAACGGTCGAGAAGAGGATGAAGATCGTCAACAGCCTGAAGACCGCGACACCAGAGGCCCGCGAGCGTCGCAAACGCGTCAATGCCGCCATCGAAGGCACATCGCACGAATTCCACGCCATCGGCGTCGAGATGAACCACCGCTACGAGTCTTCCGCCGTGTACCTACAGGACGAGGTCAAAGCCGGCACGTCCGTGCCCGAATGGCCTGAAGACCCCATCTTGCACCACAAAGTCAGCACGTTCCCGGGCCATCGATTACCGCATGCTTGGTTGAACAAGTCCATGCCAATGAAGGAACATACCTCGACCATCGATCTCGCCGGCCACGGGAAATTCGCTCTGATCACGGGCATCGGTGGTGAGAAGTGGATCGAAGCTGCACGAAAAGTCGGCGCAGAACTGGGCGTCGACATCTCCACGCACAGTATCGGCTGGGGCCAGGAATGGGTGGATGTATATCGGGATTGGTGAGTTTTTTGCTATCTTTCTTGTCCGCCCCAGAGAATTTTCTTGTTGGCTAACCAAGATGTCGAAACAGGGAACGAAAACGCGAAGTCGAAGAAGATGGCTGTATTCTCGTGCGCCCGGACCGGTTCGTCGCGTGGCGGTCCATGGCTCTCCGAGACGACTGTGAGGCGAAGCTCGGCGAGGTGCTGAAGCACGTTCTTGGGCGGTGACCTTTCATGAATGACTCACCAGTTTTTGTCCTGTCCTGTCACTTTCTTGTGCCTCATTTAGCGAAGATGTTTGTTTCAAGATCTAAGATTTTTCTCTCGATTTGGATTTGAGGATTTTGAGATGGGCGTTTCGGGGAGTCTGATGAGATCTTGCTACTGCTGGCATCAAAATGTCGTTTGCGACTTGCGGGAGATGGATGACTCGGGATCGATATTATGTCTAACTGCCCAGGCTAGCTTGGAGGCCTCGAGTAGCCACGGCTCGTGTTTTGTGCATAGCGCTACCTACCTATCTACCCACCCTGTCTACGTTCTTATTGGAATGATTCCGCATTTCAAATTGAAGACCAAAGAATTCAGGCCATGTGAGAAGAAATAAAGCATCGATGTTGTGAAGGCAATCTCACCTGCCCCGCAATTGCTTTTTTGCGAGGAGCACTCTGGCAGTCTCTAAGTGGAATAAAAGTGTAAATACACCTCTGTTTTGCAGTGTATGTATATGTGTGTATATGTGCAGGCTTCTTGTGTGGTACAGAACGTGGACCGTAGTACCGCGTAGACGTACATACAATCCCTGCCTTCCTCGATTCCACCACTTACCATCTCGTCCTAGCGTCACCTCCCAATATTTTTAAGGTTATATTTTACAATTGCACAAACTCAGTCACAAATCAGCACACAGATTCTCTGGCTGTCATCTGCATCAGTGGTTTAGTGGTAAAATCCATCGTTGCCATCGATGGGCCCCGCGTTCGATTCGCGGCTGATGCATTTTTGCTCCTCATCCTATCCACCTGATTCTAGCCTAGGGGATTAATTTTTTTGCGGCCTTAATATTGCGTGAATCGTGTCGGCCATGGACAGGGTAATTTTTGGGGGATCTGTGCGATTGAAGATTGGGGAGTGGAAGCGGAGCGAGGATCACGTGATGAGTTAGCGAGCGAGCGAGCACCGCTGGTTTCCACACAGATATGTACGGTAGATAGAGGGTGTGCTTTGCCCAATGGCTCGAGTTTGAGGAACTTGAAGATGGAAACATGTATGTTCATGATGTGATAGAATACGTATATACATATACAACCTCGTCGCTATTTATTTCTACACTATACTTCATCGCTCGTACACTCTATCATCTCAAGCGTTGCCCCTCCCCTTGTTCTGTCATCCCTCTCATCCCAACCTAACCTTTCTCCACGTGCGGAAACACTCGAGCATATCCGCACCCCCTCTACCTGTCGCGCCAGAACCGCTCTCCGCCGCCGCGGTCACATCCGCCGCCACGACGGCGACGAGGGACACCGCGAAGCAGAAGGCGACTTTCTCACGCGCGTGGTCGAGGTCTAGGTACTGATCTGTCTTCATGCCCCCCGCGCTGGTCCAGCTACTCCAGGCGTCGAGGATGCTGGAGATGAGGGAGACTTCAGAGGCTGGGTCTGGGGCTTTTCCTTCGGAGTCAGAGGGGGAGGGTGAGGTGGTGTCATCGGGGGGTGTTTTCTCATCGGAGACAGTAATACTAGTCTTGGTATGATTTTGCTGCAGGTGATCCAATTTCTTTTGATGCTCGCGCTGCAGTTCCACAACCATCAAATACAGAACCGCCTCTGCGAGGTCTTCGACCGTCCACTCCCTCCCGACCTCGCCTTTGTCGATCAGGTAGCGCAAGCACGACTCAGCGACCTTGCGGATCCCCATGCGCGGGCTGGCGATGGCGTCTTTGACCATCCGCTCCTCGCGCTCCTGCCGCGCCCGCATGGTCTCCATCATCTGCCTGTGGCTGTCTTGCATTTCTCTCATGCGTCGCTGTTCCCGATGCACGCGCGCCTGCTCCGGCGGCATGGTGGCTTCGAGGCGCTCGGCCGCAAGACGGGCTTGGAAGGCTTGATGGTGCCGGCGACCGGTTTCGATGCCCTCGTTGTACTGCTCTGTCTGCGTCGACCACTGCGGCGCCTCGCTTTCGGGTAGGATGCCCAGCAGCACCAGCACGCCGCACGGGATGCTGTCCTTGCGCACGAAGGTCTTGATCTCCGCCGGCGTTTCGAACGCCCATAGCCCGCCTGCGGAGCGCGACTTCTTGTGGATGAGTAGAGATGAGGCCGCGCACGTGAACCATAGGCCCGCGAGGGATTGTTCGCCGTAGCGGAACGGATCGCACGCGAAGCCGGTCTCGGCGTTGTCGTGTTCCCAGAAGAGATGTTTGATGCGGTCGCCTTCGGCGTGGAAGCGGAAGCTGGTGCTGTCCATGCTATGTTTATGTGAGGATTTGAGCTCTTCGATGCGGAACGGCAGATCTTTCTTGTTCTCTTCGCTCTTGTCGTTGTCTTTCAGAAGTGCTGGTTGACGTAGTCGTCCCCAGCCGGGAGGCAGACTGCCTGCGCCGCGCATCTCGGCGACAGACCTTGCTGAATCGTCGTCTCTTGACCATCGAATCGTCAGACTCAATATCCCATCGCTTTCGTCAGGCATGCTCGTCCTCAGTACCCAATCGACGCCATTTCTTTTCTTGTTGCTACCGCCGTCGCTTTCTTCGTCTTTATCATCCGGCCTCCTCAACAACACTGTCCCACTAGGTGTCCAAAGCCCGCCGTTCCTTAACTTCTCCCAACCCATCCCGTCCGGCACGGCGCCCCAGTCCAACAGAAGCAGGACGAGCTCTTCAAAGCCCACTTCCGCGGGCGGCTCCCTCAACTCGTCTTCATATTGTATCCTATACAGCTTCCTTCCTACAATCAATTTCTTCCAATGAAACGCTCGCCAGGATCCGCCTCTTAAATATCCCCGCACACGTCCTTCCTCGATCATGCTCAACGTGCTCTCGACACGATCGCGGCGTTCTAGCAGCCACTGGCTCGATGCAGACGCGCCGCCGTCTGCTGCGTCGTACCCGTCATCCGTTGTCTTCCAGTACTGGTCCTCGTGTCTGTCCAGCGGCGCGATTGTGTAGCGTGGAAGTTCCACCTCTACCATGCTCGTCATGGGCGAGCTGCGAAGCGTGAAGCCATCGTTTGGACGCGATGTCGACACTGGCCGGTGGCCGTGGTGCAGTAGCAGAGAGCGGATCCTTCGCTGCGTAAAGACCGAGAGCATGAATGTGTAGAGGATCGGGAGGACACCGAGAACGGCCAACGGCACGCCAATGTACGTTATCACGTCCGAGGCGTTGGCCATGGCAGGAGAAGGGAGGGCTGCGTTTGAGGACTTAGGAGGGGAGGTGTGGGAAGCCTTTTTGAATGTGTTCTCGTCGTCGTCGTTCGCATCAAGTCATCTATTTAGTATGGCAGTCGTCGCTAGCTTTCGTCGCACGGTACTCTGTACACACCATGATTCTATGCATGCGTATTCAACGCCCGCAGTCACAGCCACCGTTGCGCGTCCATGAAGGCGTGGTCGCAAGCGAGGAGACTTGTGAAACTCCTCGAGCTCTCGTAGAACAGCATTTCGAGACCTACTCATTTCTAGCCCCTCTGAACTTGCCTGTGGCTTGGACGGGGCCCACGGACTTTGTCGTTTTCGACGAATTTCAATCTCAGGGGTGCCGCGGTCTGCAGGGGTGAATACAGGGGTGGGAGAGGGGGGAATCTTCGGTTAAATTCGCTTACTGAAGCCCTGAGGCACGCAGCGATCGCTTAGGCGATGCCGAGACGGCGAGGCTGTGGCCCCTCGCTCTTGCATCAAGACGGCATTCATGGGATCAACGACAAGGAATGAATAGCTATTACTAGTATTTGTGCGTAGCACCGCTGTTGAGGAAGGTTCAAGGAGGGACCTTGGAACATGTCTTTGGGCATCCAAACTAGAGAATCGAGGAGATGTTCGAAAATAAGCAGATCAAAAAGCATGAGCATGGCATACTTGGGCACCATATGTTTCGTCGAGAAAGTTTTGCGTTACAAGTAATATCTTCTGTCGGCAAACCCGATCTTGTCAAGAAACAATGAATCTCAGAGATAGCAGAACAAGAAATGTTATGAGTCAAATGATTAAACTTAGAATCCGTTTGCTTAGGGCTGTTTCCAGCGACGACGCGTCGCGCGAGGTGCAAGATTTCTCGATTCTTCGACGTGAATTCACTCATTAATCTGCTTTCGGTGGATGAATCTGCTGGATAAATATCAATTCGGTGTGGCAATCCTTTGTTCTTTGCTAGCTGGCGACTGACGTAAATCACATATGCCTAATCCGCACGTTTTCAGTAGACAATCGCATTCTTTGTTTGAGGGTCTGCTCTGGTCGTCCCAATAAAATGTATATTCAACAGCGATCGTGGCCGCCACCATTTTACCGTCAGTTGGGTAATAGTTGTATAGCTGTATATTCCTCGAACGCCGGAGCTCGATACGGCTTTTTGCTCTCTCATTTTGGTTCCCCGAAAACCCTGGCCACTATGATGTCGGCTTCCCCGACTGGCTCGCAGGAACGAATATGAGAAGCTGCGTAGATCATCAATGCCTGAACGAGCTTCAATTAGTGCCCCGACATCGTTAGCAACTCCACGATGCTTGCCTTTGGATAATCACCCTCAACCAGAACATTGAACCTCTGTCGGTGCCTGTACACATGCTCACCGTCCAGCCTCGGCCGCAAGACTTGCAGATTCTGAGCCCATTATGCGCAGCTGTACATTCACTCAGGTGCAGCCTTGCGTTACTCTCCCCAACAAGCTGCCATCATGTCTCGACCGCGAAGACTTCACTTCGAGATACGTATCTCGAGGCAACCACCACCACAGTGCGCGCAGTTCGAGCAGTGAAGCCTCGAGGCAGGAGAACTTGATTGCACAGGTGATTAACCACAGCTGCGCAAAACGCGCTGTGATTGTTGATTTCCTGCGTCCTCGATGCCTCCAGATTTCACATCATCCTTCCCTATCTTTTCGTCTGCATAGCCCTCTTCCAACATCTTCTTCAGTCCAACTATCTTACCTCAATCATCTTATCAAGACTCCTCTTCCATTTACCAAACAGCTTCTGAAGACATCTTCTCAACCTCAAACATTCTCCCAACACAGAAGACTTGCGAGCAACCAAACCACATTGCGCAAGCACCACTTTTTACCTTCTTCAGCCATCAAAGACCAATAACACGCGTCTAATATATCAAGATGGTCTTCCTACCAACCATCAAGGCTCTCGGGAAGACCACCGGCGAGGTAAGCAATCAGATACTTCACCCAAACAAACACTGCTAACCAACAAACAGACCATGATTCCTCCTGGTCTTGTTGGCCATGCAAGTAAGAAGTCTTACCACAGCCACCGACATAGAGCACAATTTGCCTCTAGCACAAATAAGCCCGGCGATCTCCTGAACAAAAATGCGCAGCATACATCGCCATCAGTACTGCAAGCAGTGCTAGCACCCAGCAAGTATATCTTCTCCAAAACAGCGCAGGAGATTAGAAGACATAAACAACAGGTGACAGTACACACTTCTGATGCGATCGATGAAGGTAAGTGGTATCGACACAAATTTGCCTACCTTGTATTGTTAGCTCCAACTAACATTGAGCAGTGCCAATTCCTACAGAGCGCACCTGCTCTATCGAAACACATGATACCAACAACTTGAAGGAGACCAAACAAACAACCGAAGTCGACATCTCCGGTGTGGTCATCAAGGCCAATGAACAAGAGCAGGAGATTAGCACACATATCGCACCATCCGCCATTGAGAACGAGTCGGACAACATCGTTGGCGCCATCGATGCAGATGATGATGAGTCCTCCCAGAACATCGGGGTCGGCGCATTTGACGAAGAAAACGCCCAATCCACATCGCCAACATCAACTGAGGATGAATATCTGTCAGCCACAAGCGGCGAGGATAACGAAAAGTTGAATGCTGAGCATGAAGAGTTTCAAGACTCCAGATACAACTCTGAGCAAGATGACTCCGGAGCTGTCCAGGGCAGTAACACTCAAATGATAGCCATTGACATCAGAGTGGTGCAACAGAGACAAGAAGAGTTGGAACGATACCAGAAACTATCTGCATACTTTCAAGGTGCATTGAACAAGAGAGAAGCAGAGCTGAAAGAGGTCAGATCCGACCTGAACGAAGCCAAAGAAGAGGTGGGCGAGGTCAGAGTGGACCTGAACAACTCTCAGCAACGATGTTCGGCGCTCGAGGAGGAATCTCAAAACGCGACGGCTCAATTACAACAAGTGGAACAAGTGTTGGACCTCACAAGACATGCTCTCGCTCAAGAGCTGGAACGAGTTGATGCTGATGAGGAGGCCGGCGATGAAGCTGACGATAAGGTTTCCAACGACGGCGATGAGAAGCAGCAGCTCGAGTCGGAGCTGGAAACCCAACAGAAGTTGTGTGCAGGTCTTCGGAACTCCTTCGTCGATCGTGAAACTAAATTGGAAAATGTGAAAACAGAGCTGTACTCAACCAAGCGCCAATTTGCGATGCTCGAAAGCGATTCGGACGAAACGGCTCGTGATTTGCGAAGAGTGCAACAAGAATTGGCATCGACGCAGCAGCAGCTCGCTCAGGAACAAGCGAAGGCTCCACACGCTCCTCATCCAGCTGCAGGATTTGATGTTCAGGCAATGATGACGGCCAACACCAAACTGAAGACCGATTATGATCATGTTTATGGCATGCTCAACGAAGTCATACGGGAACGCGACAGTTTGAATGGTCAATTGCAAAATTCCCGTCATCAGATGCAAAATGAGCAATTTTATGCCATTCAACAGCAACAACAGCTGGCGAACCAGATTGAAACGGCAAATCAGCTCAACGACCATCTCCGCGCCAATGTCGAAGGAATGCAAGGTCAGATCAACGACTTGGTTCGACAAAAGGAGGCAGCCAATGACCGGGTGAAGCAGGTTGAAGAGTACAACAGCACCCTCCTCGATGAATATGTCGTCAAGTATGCCCAAGACCCAAAAGAAGTGGAGGGACGCACGATCTGCACGCCAAACGAAGCTCGAGACCTTCACCAAGCCCTTGAGACCTCAAAGAACGAACTTGAGAGGGCAGATAGGACGAATCAGGAGCTGTCCGACGAAATGAACAAGAAGACGCAACAAATTTTGCGACTCGAGGCTGAGAAAGACATCATGAGGGAGCAACTTGTCCAATCGGCCGTGAACTTCGAAATCTGCAAAAACCGAATCGAGAATTACCTCGAGACAATACCAGAGTTGGTAAAGGGATGGGTAGGTATGGATGTTGAGGATTTTGAAGGTCTAGAGGCAAATCTTCAGGAATCTCAACTCCATGAAAACATGACAATTGAGGCTCTCAAGGAAGCTGCGACCAACGTAGCGGAGAAAGAGACCAAATTGGAGACTTTGAAGCGCCAACAGACAGCCGAATTTGAGGTGCTCAATGGACAGATGGGAGAGCTGAGAGCCCATAACATTCGGCTGGAGTGCGAGAACATCCAGGGTACTCGCCTGCTGACAGAGAAAGATCATGAAATTGATGTTCTCAAGGCGGACGTGGCCCGAGCCGAGGACTCATCGAAACAGTGGCGAGCGCAGTGCGAGACTCAAGCATTTGGGGACAATGCTGCGATCTTGCAAGAAGCCTACAGCAAGCGAGTCAACCAGGCGGACTCTAGGATCGAGGCTCTCCAATTCAAGAATTGGCAGCTGAGGGTCGCAGTTCAACAAGCGGGTGACGACCAGCTTTTCAACAAGCAATGGGCTAGGAGAAAGCTGGCAGGTATCCGAGAGCAAGGATACCTGTTGGACTGGTATCAAAAGCAGGTCGTGGAACTTAAGAGTCGATTCCGCGAAGAGCTGCTCCTGAACCCCCTCGAGATTCCCTTCAAGCCGGACTTCCATGATCTGCCAGAGGAAGTGAAGAATGAGATTCGGAAAAAGGAGTCTGGCTGGATCATGCATCTGACTGGCTGGGCCTTGGAAGTGGGACTGGTGAGCGGTACCGAGCCTCGAGAGCGAACTCCCATGCAAATCTGGGACGACATTGTGGCAGAACCCGAGGACGTGATGAGACCAGACAGAGACCTTCAGTCCGTACTGTAGCACCAGAGCAGCGAGGCTGTCGAGGACAATGAACAGAATTTGTGGCGGTCAAGCGAGAGTGGAGTCGGTACTGACGGGTCGACATAGTCAGCGAGTGGCCGGGGAAATTTCAGATCGTGGTCCGAATTGGCAGTGTTGTGGGGCAAGGGCGCAGTTGCAATGACATGAAGAGTGAATGTCGAGTGAGACGGGAGGAAAGAGGCTTCTGTCGATTGGAAAATTGTTGGCCATCAACCATTGATCGAAAATGAGAGAGTGTCAATGGGCACAAAGAACCTGAACAAAGAAGGCTGGGGGCTGAAGTTGCATGGTGGAAAAGGATTAGATACACGTGAGTCGACGTGTGCCTCCCGGTCGAAAACCTTCCAGTACAGGATTGGATATCGTGAATTGAAATGAACATGATTTGACCGTGAGGCAAGATTCAATCGTCACATTGTATCAGAATTTTGCACTTTGGTCGGTCTGAATTTTCGTAGCAGCTCGTGATTGGTTCGATTAGATGGAAAGAACCCTCCCGCCTGCGCCTGCGCCTGCGCCTGCAGCAAACTAAAGCCCAACATTGGCGTTTTTCTCAATGTCTCCGCAGAAGGCCGACCTTGAA
Source organism: Cladophialophora exuberans (assembly GCA_030068005.1). Taxonomy (NCBI): domain Eukaryota; kingdom Fungi; phylum Ascomycota; class Eurotiomycetes; order Chaetothyriales; family Herpotrichiellaceae; genus Cladophialophora; species Cladophialophora exuberans. Next base: position 105,639 of record JANSVK010000106.1, read on the forward strand.
GAGATTTCTGTGCAAACACTCAGTAGTCGTTGGAAAAATTTCACCATCTTTGCCTGGATAAGGCTCTACTACTACCACCTGTCTCCATTGCCTCTCGAGGAATTGGCCATCGCGTTCATGTGCTTCCAACCAAGCATCTTTACCTCTCAAGTAAGTCAATTTTCATGCCATTGATAAAGCTCCCCCGATGACAACCCCCTCGTTTTGACTCACAAGCAAATGAACCTCACAAGAACTGATACTAACATGGACATGCTATAGGATTACATTAGTGGTACTTATTGATCCCTTCCGATTGACCCTGTACAATTCTAATGTGTGGATAGATCATTTGTGGAAGGCTCAAGCAAACTAGCGGTCAGAAAAAACAAGAGCAGAAATCATAATATTCAAAATGTTGTCGAAGGCTCTCAAACAAAGCACGTTGGTGCCAAAGACGGCCAATATACTTTCAGCAGCTTCTGCCATCCGAGCTCGATCTTTGGCAACAGTATCAAACAACACACCTCGACAACAAGAGCTACCCCTCCACAGAAAAACCAAGACAACCCCTCCCTCTTACGATCGAGCGACATTCACCATCCGAAACGGACCTATCTTCCACGGTACATCCTTTGGTGCTCGAAGCAATGTATCAGGAGAAGCAGTCTTCACCACCTCCTTGGTCGGCTACCCTGAATCTCTCACCGACCCTTCCTACCGTGGCCAGATCTTGGTCTTCACTCAGCCTCTCATTGGAAATTATGGTGTCCCATCCGGTACACGAGATGAGCATGGGCTCTTGAAATATTTTGAGTCCCCGAACATCCAGGCTGTGGGAGTTGTGGTTGCAGATGTCGCAGAAAAATACTCGCATTGGACTGCGGTGGAGAGTTTGAGTGAATGGTGTGCAAGAGAAGGCGTCCCGGCTGTGACTGGAGTCGATACGAGAGCTATTGTTACCTACCTTCGAGAACAGGGTTCCAGTTTGGCTCGAATCACTATCGGCGATGAATACGACCAGGATCAAGACGAGGATTTTGTTGATCCCGAGCAGATCAATCTTGTTCGCAAGGTCAGCACCAAAGCACCCTTCCATGTCAGTGCTCCTGCACCAACCGCCCACGTTGCTGTCATCGACTGTGGTGTCAAAGAGAACATTCTTCGAAGCCTCGTTAGTCGGGGTGCCAGTGTAACCTGCTTTCCCTTCGACTACCCCATCCACAAAGTCGCCCACCATTTTGATGGTGTCTTTATTTCCAATGGTCCTGGCGACCCGACACATTGTCAAGACACTGTCTACAACCTTCGAAAGTTGATGGAGACATCTCAGATCCCTATCTTTGGAATTTGCCTAGGTCACCAGCTTTTGGCGCTGGCTACTGGGGCCAGAACCATCAAGCTCAAATACGGCAATCGAGCTCATAACATTCCCGCTTTGGACTTGACCACTGGGAAATGCCACATTACCAGTCAAAATCATGGTTATGCCGTTGACGCCTCGACTTTGCCAAATGACTGGAAGCCATATTTTATCAACTTGAATGACAACTCGAACGAGGGTAAGATATTTGCATAACCGCTGCAGTACAAATTGCTTACACGTATTCCAGGTCTTATTCATGAGTCCCGTCCTATCTTTTCGACCCAGTTCCATCCAGAAGCCAAGGGAGGCCCTCTTGACTCTTCCTACCTTTTTGACATGTACTTGGAAAATGTTCTGAAATACAAGGAGGGTCAGGCAGCCTCTCAACCATATAGGGACAGCAAGCCAAGCCCGCTATTGGTTGATCTTTTGTCCAAAGAGAGAGTTGGTGTCGATTTGACTCAGGGCATTCGAAACATGATGGCAGCTGCACCTCAAGGAGAGCCAGAGCGCGTGTACGCTGCTGGTGCCGCATAATGATCAGTATTTGGGCTACTTGAGGAGTTGATGCAACACAGTGACTTGATTTTTCTTGCGATATGGAATGTTTTGAGTCTTGATGTAATTTGCTCAGTCATGGTAATTCAACGATTTATGTGTACGCCGGACGCCTTCGCTACTGCTACATCGCGTTTCCCATCGTAACTGCATAGTCCCATTATCGTCGTAGCACCTGCCAAGTACACCGCAACTTCAGGGTGAGGCCTGCTCATTTCCTTCCTGAGGTCCGTCTCGTCTCACACTCCGTCTCTCAAATTCATCATTTTTTCACTTCAAGCAAACTCTTCTGATGAAGATGATCCATCCGAGATATGTCTGACTGACTCGGCGTCATACTGCGGCTGTATCAAAGGTCGCTCCGGTGACCTTCTCCTCCTGACCCTGGGTAATCGATAGAACCCAAAGCCATATGTGTTTCCACCTGTTCCGTACCCTCTTGTGATCTGAGAGGCATCCAACATGCTCTTGATCCACGCCAAATACTCCAGATCGTCCTCCAGTGCTCTACTTGCCATCCCCAAGGGGAACAACCAGAACAAGGCAGATTCACGACTGTGTTTCGAATTGAGCAGTTGGTACTCAAAGGCTCGACAAATCTCAATGGCCGGCTCTGCCAGTGAGTCGACGTCGCCCGGCATGTAAAGAGAACTCTGTGAAAGGCGCAGTTCTTCTGGTGATTCGACCGCAGGAGGCTTCAGAGTCCACAACACTCCCAGTAAGAATAGTAGGATTGCGTTGTACAGGCAGAGCTCGGTAGCCTTGCTAAACGAGGAGAACACGAGGACTTTTCGAATCGGTCGGCACTCAGGAAGAACCTGGTCGGGCGGGAGGGTCTCTGGTTCCACCTCCCGAGCCACGTCGGGGTTCATTTCTTCCCATTGCCATCGCCAATTGTTGGCCTTTGCGATTTGGTATTCGATGCGCTGGACGAGATCGAGTCGGAAATGTTCTGAAGGCACTTGTTCGAGCTGGGCTTGATCTTGCAGGAAACCCGGAATGTGGACGAGAATGTCGACAAGGCGATTCTGCGGGTTCTTGTTCTCTTCACCGCAAATGGCCCATGGTTCAGTGAGCCATTCTTCTTGTTCGAGGAATGTTCTCGTCTTCGTGATTAGAGACACGGTAATCTGAGCAAACCGACGTTAGCAACGGACCAAAGTTGACGAGAATAGCCATCTTACCAGCGTCGCACGACAAGATTCGAAGGCTTGCCTCAACGGATCAGTTGCGAATCTCTCTGGACCGCAGATCTGGATCAGTTTCAATAGGCCCTGAATGTGAAAGGCGGAAGCTTGAGGATCCGGGGCGCTTGACTGTGACTTTGTAAGCTCTGGGGGACTGACAGACCCAATCATGGGGGCGATTGGAGCTGACTTACGGCATGCATCAAGAGTATCATGATAGGTACGATCAGGGCTTCGCTACCAGGGGCCCCCACATTAGACAGGCGCGAGGATAGGGCACGGACTGTCTTGTCATAATGCACCGCGCCGCTTACTTCTATATCGGCTTGGTGGTGGTGCCTCCCGAAAAGGCTGAGAGAAAAAGCTCGACAAGCTTCGAGCGACAAAGCATCCAGTTTCCCCTCGGCCGCCAGATGCAACCAGGGTGAACCAAAACTGCTCCATACAAAATTGTCAAACAGATAGGAGAATTGAATATTCTCTCGGAACGCGGTAAAGCTCAACTCAGGGGGCAAACTGGAGCTTTGGTACCCTGGATTGGAGCGAAGCACAAGATTTTCAGGGATATCGTCTTTGGACGTGGGAGGTTCTTTGCTCGTCTTTGATAACGACGACGATAGCGCTGTTGCGGCATCTGGTTGATCTGCAAAGGTATGGAACCGCATCTCGAGTTTCCTTTCGTACCCGCCGCATGTGTAGCCGGCTTTTTCGCATCGCTTACATGCCGGACGAGTCTCATCTTGTACGCCACGAGAATTAGCCATTGGTCCAAGTCGACGCGTGGACACGATGTTGCAGCAACATACCGCACTTGACCCTCCTTTTCAAACAAGTATGACAGCCTTTGCTTCGTCCAGGAACGCCAACCATGGTGAATAAAGAAATTTGACTCTCTGCACGTCGTCCATTGCTGCCTCAAAGGGGATCAAGACACTTTATATCGAGGTGATGAATAAGTAACCGAGATAGCCTCAGTGGATTTTCGTCATGGGTCCAGCACAGGTTCGTACCGTATTCAGGGGCATTGATACTGAATAGCGTGCAGATGAAAATGCGAGGCAGATCATTCGCAGACTTGGGGGTCCTCTAGGGTCCAGCCGCAATGGGCAGCTGTATTTCCGACGACAGATACAAGCATGTGGATTGGCACCAACGCTTAGAATTTCATATTAGAATTTCGGTATCCCATCATATCCTCATAGCCTTGTGGCCCCCCTGCCATCATGGGCACACGGCATATCCGACCAGTACTGAACTTGAAGCCATAGAAGGCCTGTGTGGGACCTTCCAACGGCGGACTAGTTCATCATGGGCTTTTGAAAGAGCTGAGGTGTTTACTGAGAAGCAGACGCCCGACAGGTCAATTCGACGACGGTGCTTGTCGTCTCATGCTGCCCAGGTGGGAAAGGTGCGCGGCTGGGCAGAATCGGGGCTGAGCTACTCAAGCGACTCTAAATTTCCCTCTAACTTTGAAATATTCTCGCGCCGGCGATCGCGGATTCTCGCTCATACCATACTACTCGTCTCTTTTTCATGTTCAGCCCTGGGCCCTGACACAAGTACACAATATCCATGTTCGAAATCCCCATGTTGCAAGGGTTTGACAAATCTCACAAGGCTGCGATAGCGCATATTCAGCCTCGAACCGCCATGCTCATCGTCATTTTGGCCCCCAGTGCTATGGGACAGTCCAAACCACCAACTTCTCACTCAGGCTGGAGACGCCAGTAGTCTTCAAGAGAGAGAAAACATTGGCCCCGGCGATACTGGTACATTCGTTCATGGCGTCCGTTGCTGAGTAACAAAAACTGTATCGAATCGGGGTGAACAGATACGAGGCGTGTGTCTCCCCCACACAAATCAATTACTATACACGTATGAATACAAGTACATCTTTTTGGGCTGCAGTGCAGTGCAGCGCAATACATTATTATTACGGATATTCGGTGCTTCTCCTAATCCGTCCACCAATTCAGGCACTGGGTTCCAGCGCACTGCAGCAACCTGCGCGGGGGCTTTGGAAAAGAGGCTGTTTACCAACCCGACTTACTAACTGACTCTAACTGCTTTAGTGAACACGGCGCGCTAAACCCTTTCCTGCAGGTGCCACTACTGAGGCGCTGTACTCGGGCGTCACTCTGACCTTTCTAGCCGTAATGGGCTTAGCACCCAAGTGGCACCTACTTTTCTGGTGTTTGAACCCCGAATCATCGCTGCCCCATAGTTTACCAAGGTCCAAAGCTATGCAGTGCTTTCGTATCGTTTGGATTTATCAAATTCCAAACCACAACTTAACTCTATTTTTTTCTCCATGAGTCTTACGCGAGCTGCAGGTACTAGGTAGGCTACGATTCTCTTATTTTCGAATCTTGTCTTTAGACCCCGGAGATTCTGAAACGAGAGTCACGGTTCTCGGAGCTGAACAAGAAATAGTGTCGACTATGGCGGTAAGGAACTTTCGTTCTCTCTGTGACGAGACGAGACGAGACCAGACAAGGCAGTTCCCACTTGAGGACTACAGCTTCTGGTCCTGCCTGCTGGAGAAACACAAGAACTGAGGTTCTCATCAGCCTCAACCGACGCGCAAGATAACCATCGAATGACTGGGTGCGTGAAATCAAGGCAAGGCAACAATTATGCCCGTGTCTGTTCTCTGTGGCGAAGGGATATGGCTCTCATTCAAAACGCCCCCACTGCTACGGCGTCGGCGACGTCAGATGAAGCTACGGTACATGGACCCTTCTGGACGGCAAAGTGTCTTCTCACCACCTCAGGATTTTCTCAAACGAACGCGTGTCGAGGTCAACGTGGAGTGACTTGGATTGGCCTGCGATCCGGAAACGAAGTTATGAAATCGAAGGGAGAGCTAGGCGTTGGGTGTTGGAAATAGAGTTCAGCCATCTCGCCCGCTGGTGAGGGATTGCCACGTGAGAATATTGAACTAACTCACAGCCATGCAGGGGTGGCACGGGCACACTGGCACACTGGCAACATTGTGTGAAAAGCTCTGGGTTCTAACTCCTAGATGAAAAAAACTTGAAAGCTGGACCCTTCTTTGTGTGAGCCATTTCTCCGATGGGCTTGATAAGTAGTAAAACAATATGCTTGACGAAGGTAACGAAGACATACTCATTGTGCACGAAAGGCGAACTATTGACGAGCCCGTGTCGAAAGAGGCGTTTGCAGAAAAGACGTCATGAGCTCGAATACTCGAGCTTAATGTTCACTACCCATGTTTTCCAGAATCTGAGTGTGGCATAGCACCCATTCTCACAAAGCGTCTCTAAAGTATCTAACATAAGTCTGCCGCGAAGACTAAGGACGTGCAACCCTACTTACTCTACTACACCATTGAGCTAGCAGCTGCAGGGCCAGGACGTTATGATAACAAAGCAAGTAGGTGAGTTGCCAAGGCTGCGATCATCGCCCCTGCCGAGCCCGGGGACAGGGTCGCTAAAAACTTTGCCTGTTATGTCCTGCATGCATACTATGTACCGTTGAACTTACACGTTCACGGTCATCAAGGTTTGTGGGGTTGGGTTCTTCGTGCTGTGCCGTATGGAACTTGGGAAAGTAATGCGTCGCTGTGAAAATGCTAGAAGGAGGCAAAGGTTCGGGTCGGTGGAACCGTTCTGCCCTTTTTTTCTCTGCTGCTTACAGTGAGGAAGAACATGCTTGCGGCTGCTGCTGCTGCTGCTGCTGGGCGTGACCAACATCTAGCTTGTCCCTCCACAGATTCCAATTCGTTCGCGAGCCGGTGCTACGGACCCAAGATGCATGATCCCCTCGTACTCGTTTCATCTCGCCTGTCTGAAGTGCAATGTATTTCGTGTTTCAATACCGTGTCAGCTAACCCAGCGTGGGGGGCCATTCGAGTATGCATGCAACTGTGAAAGGGAAACGGTATGATATTGATTGACGCCAGAAATTTCCAGATTTGTGCTGGACCCAGCGATTCGGGCGCAATGAGGACAGGATAGGATAATCGGTGCATCGGCACACTCACATATTACCTTCTCAATGCAGTCAAGGGCATATTCCCTTTCGATGTTGTTGGAGATCTTTCTCGTACATCAATAGAGGCAGAATGTTGCACTCGGAGCCCAGGGCCTGATCGGATTACGTTAACGACATACAAGTTCCAGGGATTGGTTGTGGAAGATGTGGAAGGACGTTGCGGGATGGGGTGGCTTCATGCATGCACAGAGGTGCAAGTGAGGTAAGGAAGGATGGAATGGATGAGAAATGGACAAGGAGACCACATCAGGAAAAAGGGTTGGCCGTACTAGCATGTTGAGTTTCGATGTTTGTTGGTCGGAGCACAAATTGTAATTACCTAACCCGAATGCCCGACAGATGTAGCGGGCTAAATTCGGTGTATGGAGTGTCTTGGTGCACGGACAGGATGTGCAGAGTCCGTCTGATACGGGTAGTCGTAGGCGTCGCGGGAAAGGTGGAAATGCTTGGAGGACTTGGAAAACACTGGACGCCACCTCAATAGTTTGCAGAGCTGGTTCAAGCCATGTGGAATCGCTTAGCAATCTTTTGTCTCTGTGTCATATCAGGGTGTTTCTCTCCGAGCTCAAAGTCTTCGGATCGTTCGATGATCCGGGGTCCGTGGCATTTTTGACGAGGGAGGGGAGCTCGGGGAAGTGTAAGAAAGAGCGCAGCAATCCGTCAGCGTTAGAAGGCTGAGGGGCAACTTGCAGCGCCTCGACAGCCATTCTGCTTGATTGGGATGTCGTGTGTCTCGGTGGCCACAAAGTTCTTGGAGCAGCAGGTACGAATACTCGCTGTGAAGCAATTGCCCGGCCTGCCTGGGAGGATATCTGGCTTTGTCAAACTATTGGTGTTTGAGGCGTTGGATTGGCTTCGGAGAAACAAGCTAACCATCGGCATCATTAGTTTTCGGAACGGTGGCCAATGAAAGCGTATGTTGACCGAAGGGTAGCCAGAGCGAGAGCCTTGCTGAGGTAACCTATCTTTGGAACCCTCTCGCGTTGATTTTCTGAGAGAGTATATTCAAAGACTCAATTCTCCGGATAGGACAAAACTCTGTCAAAATTTCTATTCGATTGTGGTAATCAAAAAAAGGGAGGAGTACCAAATTCAATTTGATGGTCCTGTCAAAAAGTCAGTGCTGCGGTGCAAAATTCACCCGCAGCAGATTTGGAAGAAAGGAACAAGGGACGGACTGTCGGCAGGGAGATTTCGAAGGCTGTCTGTCTGTTTCTTTTCGCTTCCAAAGAAAGCAAGGGCTGTCTCGGGGATTTGCCATGGCACCGCATCCTCTTGACAGCTGACATTTTGTCAATAGGTGACTGTCTCCCGCCGCCACCAGATTTGACGTGCAGGCTGAAAGTCGGAGAGTCAACCATGCTCGCCGTTACACTGAATTGCGTTATTGTCTCGAGGTGCTGCGGAGGATGGGAACATTATCGAACCCCTTACATTTGAGGGCCACGTTTTCGCATTGCAGAGCACTGAGACATTTCAGGGTACCATCCGGAAGTATTCCCCTGCGTACTCGCTCGAGTTGGTAACCCCTGCTTTATCACTGTCTTCCCCTGCAGAATGAACAGCGGCGGAAATATCCCTTCAGAAACCATGAGACCTGCGGCAGGGATGACAACTCTTGCAAGGTGCATAGGCGAGCAGAACCATTGCGTGGAGATTGTTGTCCTTGCCGGGAGCCATGTTTCACGGAAAGGCCACGCGAGGTCCAGTATTATCAGACGCCCCAGTGGTTCGAGCTGTCGAACCCTGATGAACATAAACCTGTCCTCGTATGTTTTGACGTGGGCTTGACTCAGGGTCTGTCCCAGATACTTGACCTCTGGATCTTCATGACTCGTGAGAAGGCCATGGTCTAGCTGATAGTGTTGGATCAGGCTAGGCCTTTCATCCAGTTTTGGCGATTTACGAATTGCAATCTGTCAAATCTGGTTATTAGACTGCAGCTCCCGCCACATTGAGGGGTCACTGTCCGGATAATACGTGCTCTAGGAGGCTGGGAAGTATACACGCGATGACTCGGTTTGACCAAGAGTGAAAGATTTTCGGAGAGATAAGCGAAAGGATGACCCCAGTGACCCAGTGGCGCCAATTGGGATCCATTGCAGATATTGAGATACGAGCTGAGTGTCCAGGGGGCGCAGCCTGGATCAAAAGCAGCTCGGTTACTGTTCACGCGAGACGTGGAGCGAGGTGTCAAGCGAGAAGGAGCGAAAGGGCCTAGAGCAGCAGAGTAGCAGGGCATGCACAGTGGAGTGAAAGTAAAGTTCAATGATCTTGTCGCTCATCCGGTGCCTCTCATGAGAAAGAGGCCTTTTAAGAGAGCTGGAATGGGACGGAAGCCGGGATGACACGGGGAGCCGGCCAGAGCGCGGCGGGACGTGACGGGATCAACCAAGTCCCTACGAAAAGAAGGTAAAGTCAGGCCGCGGGGAAGCAGAAACCTACCCACCGAGCCACCTACGAGTCCCCTACGAGCCACCCATAAGGCACGTATGGGCTACCTACGAGCCACCTGTGAGCTACCTATGGGGTACCTGTGGGCTACCTACGGTGCCTATGGAGTCACGGAGCATAGTTTTACGCCTTCCTTCTCGGCAGCTTTCTTTCACCTTCGTCTCACCTTGCTCTCACTTCAACTTCACCCAAACCTCACTTGGACCACGCTCCGATACACGTTCATAAATCATGCAGTATTTCTCGCTAATGTGCAGTCGCTAATCGCCTCTATCGCCTGAGTCCGGCATACATCGGCATCTAACATGCATAATGAACGATCTGGAGCCCTGTTTTTGCTACTGGTCAAATCTGCCAGATTTACTCTCACCAATACAAGACAGCCCTGTCAGCCACATCGAAAACCAAGACACTTCGGGACGCCTCCAGATCATAAAATGGTGGGAGGGGCTGACAACAAAAAACCACAAGCACCACGCTACCATACCAGCCCATCCCTTGCTTTGACATTCCTGGAGAAATCTGACCCGTTTCCTATCTGTGTTGCCTATCAATAGCCTCGACATGCACACTGCAACTCAAACCTCCCGTCGGAAAATATCTCATTCGCACTTTGTTGTTTTGACAGTCCACCTGCTCTACCATGTGTGGCTCTTACTTGATTTCGGGAGTGGACGGACTTCAAGTACAGCTGCTCCTCGACCTGGCTTGAGCTCCTCCGGACGGACCTGTCAGTTCCATTGTGACGCGCCACCCTGAAGGTGAACAGCACATAAGGCAGGAATGTCCTTCTCACAATCCCTGCAATTGATGCGTTAGCTCATATGCATTTCCTTGTTGATCGTCAACCCCTCCTGTTATCTTGCTTGCCCGCCCTCACTGTCTCTTCCATTGTACCACATTGCTCAATGATCAGCGTCTTCTAGCATCCTGTCAGGGAACGACACGGCACAAAGAAATCTACGACAGGCTTGACAACAATGATACAGGAAGGTCAAGCCACAGCCTCATTGACTCTGCATCTCGACAAGAGTCTTCCACAACTACCGCAATGCGATGATGTTCCAAGTCGACATTCATGCTACGCTTTTCAAACCTTTTCAAGCGCGGTCCTCTTCGACCGTGACGGAGCAAGAAATGACTCCAATATACGGGGACATGTCCCGCAGTTTCGCGAATCAAGAAGATGGGCAAAAGCTCACGGTTGCGCACAACAACCCAGTCGCTCAGATCGACGACTTTCCAAAGACTCACTCCTCGCTACCATCCCAGATTACTTGAAGAGCCAGAAGATCTCTAAGCGCGATCGCTCCTTTGACCAACAGCGTGCTGTCCCAAAGGCACCCAATACTCAGAGTCTGACTTCCGCTGCTGAATTTGATCAGCTACACAACCGCATCACTGATAATGGCCCTGGTCATGACTCTAGATGCTGGCGATTTGGCACTTCTTCTATTATGCGTTTGGCTCGTGTCAAGACCAAAAGCCGGCCGCGTGGACCGGCAAAGAGTAGAAGAAAGTCTGCTGGGCGACGAGATGTCAGTCTTCATCTACCAACATTCGATTTCTCATTGTCTTCAACACTACGAATGCAAAACAAGGACCGTACAGCAAGAATCAACAGCTCTATAATCAGACGCAGCTTCCACCAGAAGCATGTCAGCGTCCAGAAGAATCGATCAAGCTCGCCCGTGCCTTCTCTTCACGACCCAATAAAGCAACGCAAATTCTCGGACGAATGTAAAGAGATGTTGAAGAGATCCGATAGTGGCAGTAAATCTCCGCCATACAGCTCATTTTCAAGCGTCGATGGTATCGAAACAGCATCTGCCCCTTCGGCTCGTTCCCACCATTGGATGGAAATGGAAGAGATCATCTGGAGGGATTTTTCCTTCGAGGCCAAGTCTCAGAAGTCTGTCCAGCCGGGCACCGAAGACAATGAAGCGGACGATGCTTTAGGACCGACGTCTACTTCTCTCGACTCTCAGCCAGTACAACAGGCGAAGCCGTCTGACACGACTACGGATAGCACCGCAGATTTCGGACTCAACCTTCAGACAAGTCCAACGTGCCCCGGCCTTACTGTTCCCGGCGAGCAGCAGGACGATCATGAACAATCCCCGCTGCCGACTCCAGCTCGCTCGATCATGAGTATCGATACCATGGCAGGTATAGAGGCCCAGGTTCAGAAAAAACAGTACCTCCGACAGAATTCTTATGTCGCAAGATTGTCAATGGATGATACGTCCAATAGTTCTATCAATAGAAACAGCGGCCCGCCACCAAATATACCGCTGCCCGCACTACCACCTCAAGCAAGAGATCAAAGAAGCGAGACGCATAGCGTTTCAGCAGTCTGTCGCTCAGAGTCCTACAGCAGCGTGAGCTCAGCAACTACCGTCGGGTATACCCGTCATATCGTTTGCACTTCACGAACTGAAAAAGTTCGAGCTCGAAGATTGAAGGATTTGGCTAAGTCACCCCGCCACTCACTGAAGGGTGATGCTCAAGAGCCGACCCTGAAGGCGACGCCAAAGCCCCCAATATTTCCATCACCCATCAGGGAAATCATGGATCAGCTTGATAAATTTCCAGAAGTTCCTGGCTCTCGGCCCTCGAGCATGGGCAGCATGTCCGCGTGGTCTGCCTGGAGTCGCCGTCCAAGTCCAGCGAAAACGACTATCCGTCAGCTCCAATGGATCTCGAAAGGTCATGTCGAGGACCGTACAGCAAAATCCACCAAGCAGAAACTCAGTCAGAGTAATATTTTCGTCGTCGTCGACTCCGATCCAGTGACGGCAAAATTTCGGGCTGGTGTGAAGAGTCCCACTCTTAGTATAGGGGGTACAAGTACAGAACAGCGAAGCCCGAAATATGCTCCAAGCTCTTCTTCAAAGCTCAGAGAAGTCATGATCAACCTACAAGAGTCTTCGGAGATGCCCGGACCCGGCAAGAGGCTACACAGCCCTCAGTCGCAAATGGATTTAACATCCACTTTCACCCCTTACACAAACAGAAACAACAAACGACCGGCTACATATGACATCGGACGCCAATACCAGCTCAACGTCGGTCAGCAGCCTCAAAGCTCTACTTTAACACCCTTGTCGCCTGAAACACCTACTGCCAAACCTAAGAAGTGGCGAAGATGGAACAGTGGAGACATTGACGTGATGAAGCTACTCCAGCGAGACCTCGAAGAGTATTATGCTACGATCAAGATACAAGAAGAGAAGATCAAATGGCAGGCCCACGAGATCCAAATGATGACCAGAGTCTTTACACCAATGAGTAGGCTCAGAGGCGTGAATAATCCTCCTCTGCTTCAGGATTCTCCCGATTTGCCAGAGATGACAGGAGGAAACTCCCTCAGCCGCGGCATGATGAGAAACTCTTGGTGTGGAGCGAATGATTTGCGTCACATCGACCTAGGCTCACGATCATCGCTCAACATCATAAGGGAACAGAAGCTGAATCTTCAAGCGGCATCCAAATTGGTCAATGAGGGTGCCAAGAGAAGAATTCCAGCTCTCGTTCAACCCTCGACCCAGCGTGCTGCAGTGGTGGATCCTTTCAAGGGTCAGACGACAACGCCCAGGAACAGTCCCAACAGTGAAGCGATGATCAAGAGGTCGAGGTATTACAGAATGTAAATGATTCAAACGAATGGATGGTGTTTGGCGTGACGACTAAAAACGATTAAAACAAAAGTGTTGGTAGTTCGATGCTGGATCACAGAACTCCGTAGCCCACAGAATACCCAACCAGTCCATAGAAGTCTAGTTTGTCATTAACGGCTCTGATGATGGAATGTGTAATGAAAATGATTGCATCAAGTACAAAAGAACATAAACCATTGCTGCCGCTACGACACTGCCTAGTCGATGAGGCTGAACATGACCTAAGCGAGATCACCCGCACGGGGCTGAGCTAGGAAGCTGATACCCAGAGATAGCACAGCCACTTGCCATAGATTGTGAAGGGAATCATTTGACGAGGTAGATTTTGACCCAAATCGTCCATATTACATTGCCTTTTCCCCCCCTAAACAGGTAACATGGGATGAGATGGGCATGATGCCATTCGGGCCTGCTAGAAGATTCTGACAAGGCTTGAAGTCACGTGCTAGATGCCAAGATAGCGCAAGGCTGTGGCAAGTGGAAGACACAGTGAGTCTGGGTATTTCCATGTCTCTTCAGCTCATCTTAGAATGCGAAATATCTTCCTTCTGTACAATACCACTGGCATTCAAAAGGGGATAAGATACTACCACAGACAACTCAAAGTCATATTCCTCGAAATGACGGAATCTCAAGAGAAAGAAATGCCTCTAACTTCACTCCCCTTCCCACCCGTCACACCTCAACACATTCTGAACTGTTCCTTCCACTCATGGTACCCGAAGTTCCGCTCCATGACGCCCAAAGCACGCCTGATTCCCCTATCCCAACCGTTCCTCGATTACTTACGGGCGGACGGCATCATCCTTCCTCCCGAGCACAAATCCCCCGCAAATGGTGACCCCGATGACTCAGGCTACGACGAAGACACGACAGCAGGAGATGACGACGACGACCTGGACCCGTCCGAGTCCTGGCCCGATGTGCACGCTCAAATCGGCGCCACGATCCGCGAACTCGGCGGGAAAGTGGTGCCGAAACTCAACTGGAGTAGTCCCAAGGACGCGACGTGGATTGCCACCACGAACGACATGGAATGCCGGACGGCGAACGATGTTTATTTACTGTTGAAGTCGAGTGACTTTGTCACGCACGATCTGGAGCATGCTTTTGACGGGTGTGTCATGACTGATGATAGTGGTGAGGGCGAGACTGAAGGCCAGGGCACCGAGGCAACCACGACGCAGCCGCCCTCGGTGCCATACCACCTCGTGCTCCGCAAGTCCTTCAATCTAAACCCGTCTCTCGAGTTCCGATGTTTCGTGCGCAATCACAGAGTCATCGCCATCTCACAGCGCGAGATGAACTACTTTGAGTTCCTGTTCGATCTACGCACTCAGTTTCGAGAACTGATCCAAGAGTTCGTCGAGGAGAAGTTATTACCGCAGCCCAATAATTTGACAACTGCGTCAGCTGCCCCAACTACTGCTACAGTAACGACAGGGTTCCCAGACGAGAACTTCGTTGTCGATGTGTATATCCCTCCACCGCATGACCGGGTATGGCTGATCGACATCAACCCTTGGGCGCCACGAACCGATCCACTACTCTTCTCATGGCTCGAGCTCTTAACCATGGACGTTCCCCCACCGTCCCCATCCCCTTCCGACGGTGTCGACGAAGTCATCCGTATCCCAATCCCCACAACAACCGCACCTCCACAAAATTCAGCCTCGCCGCAGCCTCACAAAGAAGAACCAGAGCCCGAACCACCCCACCAAGACGTACCCTCCTCCTCCGCGGACTCGGACTCAGATTCAGAACCCGAATCCATCTTCACGCCCGAATTCCGCCTCGTGCACCGCGACGACCCGGAGGCGTACCAGTTCAGCGCGACCAAGTACAGCGCGCACAAACTGCCAAAGGACGTCGTGGACGCGAGTCTCGAGCCTGGAGGTATGAGAGATATGATGGAGGAGTGGAAACGGGTCTTGGATCGCCAGCAGGAAGAAGGGGAGGAGACGGATGAAGATTGAGGATTAAGGGCATGGGAGCGGGAACGGATTTCGGACATGATGTAGAATTTGAAAAGCGTGTGGTCTGAAGGGGTCAATCTGCGCACATACATCAATCAAGGCGTCTTCGAATAACATACATATCTGATACGCAATTTGATCGTGAGCGCCACCATATTACCGAGCCCCAGTGAGAATTCTCACACCAGACCCCCGACTCCGATTACCAGCTCCGTCTTCCCATCCCTCTTACCTCCCGGTCCTCAGACCATTACACACGTTTCTTATTCTCCCTCTTCAACCCCAGCTCGAGACCGCCTCCACGAGCAAGGTCTGAGGTAGATCGGGAGGAAATTATTATCCGCCGAGACGAGAGAGAACCTCCCCCTCCATCGCGTGAACAAACTCGTGAGGAGATCATTATTCGCAGAGATG
>JANSVK010000107.1:0-120348 GCA_030068005.1 Cladophialophora exuberans
AACGCGCGCCGTTCGAGCGATCCTAAACGCCGCAGCGTCTTGGTCAACAACCGCTTCAGCCGCTCAGATCCCATGTCCGTCTCCGGTCCCATACTTCAGCATGGCGTGGCACAGTTGAGAACGTGATCCTCCGCTCGTTGAGGTCGCTGCGGTAGTACTTCGACGCGTAGATAGGATCACCGACCTGCGTGTTGTATACCTGCTGCTGCGGCCACTGAGTCTGCTGTGCCACGCCATGCTGAAGTATGGGACCGGAGACGGACATGGGATCTGAGCGGCTGAAGCGGTTGTTGACCAAGACGCTGCGGCGTTTAGGATCGCTCGAACGGCGCGCGTTCTTGGGCACGGGCTCATGTTCGCTGAGCACGTTGACCTCGACGGGACCGTCCTCGTCCTGGATCGGCGCCACGCCGCGCCATTTCAGGAACGCGTTGAGAGCCGGGATGGACAGGCCGTGGACGACGATGCTGAAGAGCACGAGCCAGTACACCACGGGCACCATGACGCGAGTGAGCACGTTTTCTTCGACGGTCAGAGCTTCGCCGGACTCCGGGAACAGGTGGCGCGTGTGCTCGACATAGAAGACGGCACCGATGCCGATGGGGCCGAAGTAGCCCATGAAGAGTGCTTCTTTCCAGTCCTTGCAAACTTCTGGGTAGAGCTTGTACGTGGCGAGGATGGAGGGGATGCGGCGGAAAATCAGGACCAGGACTCCGAGAGCGATAAGGCGAGGGTAGGTCAACCCGGTGCCGTCGGGGTCGTTGAAGTCGGACCATGGGATGATGGTGCCGATGTACATGAAGCCGCCAAAGTTCAAGAGCACGTCGATGCAAGAGTTGACCTCGTCGTGTCGCTTCTCGGTCTCAGCGAGAAACTGGCCGTCCCAGTTCAGTGCATTTCCGGCCACGAAGCAAGCGAGGAGGTCGTCTGTGCCAATCGCGCCACAAGTACCGACGATGAACAAGCCTAGTGCAGAGGGCCACAGGAGGTATGACTCGGTGTCGATCCAGTTCCTATAGATAAAGTCAATCAGAAGCCTTGGATTTCCCCGGCTGGGGAGAAATGCTGTAACTGACCTTCGAAGGGCGATGCGGGTCAGATACATACTCCCAAAGCCACAAACTGCACCATAAGCAACGGACATGAGGACAACGTAGAGCCACGTTTCGATTGCCCATTCTGATAACGCCTTGCCGACACCACCTCCTAGCCTACCAACACCTTCCTCCGCTTCACGAGCAACGAGCGTCGTTGCGGCTCGAGCCAACAAGTGGCTAACTCCCTCTGTGACATTGTGTGCAACCTCTTCAATACCTTCCTTCGCAGCCAGAGCTGCGCCGTGATCTGCCATTTCTTTTTCCATTCCCGGGTATTCTGCATGACGAATCAAGTAGACCGCCAGCATGAGGAACGGGAACCCAAAGCCGTCGTTGGCACCAGCCTCGGATGAGATGATCTCTCGCAAGGGACGACGGACATACTTGTCGGCGAACGGTCCTTTGGCAACTGCTTGAGAAAGAATGGGATCGGTGCAAGTGACACAGGATCCAATGACCAGCCCTGCCAGCAACGTGATTTTCGGCACCGTCGCTAACATGCAGGCTGTCGTGCACAGCCACATGATGGTCATGATGAGAATCAAGAGCATCAACATCTCTTTCCACCGATGTAGCTGATATTTCGCAGGCAGTTGGAATCCGGCAATGACAAGCTGGACACCAATGACCAAGCGACACATCGCCAGTGTGATTGCATTCTGTTGTCCTTCTATAGCGGAACCCCATCGAGTCGCGTCTAGGAACTTTGCCGCTATCGGACCCAGTATGATGCCGAAGAAAACGGCAGGAACTGTTGAGAAGACGACAGTAGTCAGCAGAAGAAACAAGTCTCTGCAGGGCGGTGCTTACGAGCTTCACCCAGATACCACACCTGCTTGATCTTGACGGAGAGAAAGCCATAGGCGACAATGAAGAACCCCAGTATTGCGATGACGATATTGAATTCGTTCACATCGAGGACCGGCATGGTGGATCAGGCTCTTTCAAGGGCCTGTGGCAGAAACTCCTGGAGATACGCGGACACAATTTTGAATTGAGCATAGACAAAATCACACAGTTCGACGCAGTCGAAGGGTGAGATAGGAAAAAGAAAAAGAAGACCAGCACGCTGCAAATGATGTGTCGGGAGTACGAGGTATGCAAAAACAATCGGTTGCCAGCAACCTCTAAACAAGCCAGAGCACAAGCAATACAGATGAAATTGGAAGCGAGAGGACAAGAAAAGAGGGTGGAAATCTGTTAAATTCAAATGGTGAAGTTGAAGACAATCATGGACGATTAGCCGCTGTCTTTGCGAAAGCGGCTGGGCCGTGAGCCAAGCAGATTTTCAGGAGCAGTGGAAGGGAGCGTAACACATAAAGCAGGAGAACATGGAACACACCTTTCGAATCGTGTGGGTTCCGGGCATATCGAGTTTGACAAGGTTGACAGCCCAGCATTGCACCGCTCATGAACAAGCTACCGCGCGGCGATGTTCGACAAGATTTGACTGGAAAGGGACTCCGTCAAGCATCAGTTGCCAAGGTATGAGTATGTGCCATCAAACAGTGGAGTCTTTGACGATGTGGTGTCAATGGGCGGCGGAGCGGAGGCCAAGAATTGCCCAGACCTTGGCTTCGCTTTCACGCGTGTCGCCTCTGGCTCGGCGCGGGCTTGTTACTCCTGCAACGTCAACAACCTCGCCAATGGTTTCCCATTAGCTTTCAGATGCTCGTCTCTACTGCATGCCCCCTGTAGATCATCCCGCCAGACAGGAAGTGTTTCCAGATTCGAGATGGTTGTTTCGTGCCATAAATTTGGCCGGATAGTGGGCCGGACTATCAGGAATGTGAAAGGCACTTGAGCAACGGGAATTCGATCCCGCACGAGAAAATTCCAGTTCTCACCTAACGTTAGATAAGCTGGCCTTACGCTGCCCGGGAGAGACAATCCCAAAGAATTCATCCCAGGGATGAGGTCGCGTCGAACAAAGGACAATCGCGGACAGAGCAGCAGCATGTCTCCAAACTTACATTGATTTGGTATTCATAAAACACGCTAGTCCCTCCCCAGAACTCCCTAGAAAGTGCATGTGAGTCGAATGTGGCTCTTAGTCTAAAATGATAGACGGAGCCTGAGTAGGCCATGCCCGAGACATTGGATTGGAATAAGTCATCGCTGCATTCGAAGCCATGGCTGAGTCGCATCGACCATCGTGGGGGTTTGAGACTGCGGCAATCTAGAGGTGAATAATGCCTGTGTTTGTAAATTGCCTGGATGTTGTTGTATTAGAAGGGTTTGGGGCAAGTTCCGATAAGACATCCTGATCTTTGCACAGGGCAGATTGCTTTTCATTTCATCTTGCTCAGCTTCGGGGATCCTGACTTCGGCTCGTTTGAATACTCGATGTATCGATTCAGCTCTCTCCGCAGAGTTCTTGCTCCTCTTCAAACACGAAGACTAAGGCCAAAATTTTCGAACACGTAAACTTCTGTGGAAGGGTCGGCGAAGGTCAACTCGAATTTATTGAGGCGATTTGTGGTGGTACTGCCGGTAAATCGTGATCTAGGTCATTCGTTTGGTAAGATCGATGGATGCGTCAATCCAAGAGCAAGCCTCCTGCCGATCAATGGCCTCCATATGTGTATGATAAGAAAGTAGTGGCTTGGGGTCAGACAAATCTTTGTCGCCCCTAAGTCCAGGGCCATGAACTTGAAGGTACTGATTTAAAGGTAGAGCATAGCTACCATTGGCAAGACGGTGTCGAACAATTCTTACCTCTGCGACAAAATTCCTGGATGGTAATCACCGGCCTCAACGTGCTTGTCGAGATTTCGGGTGGGTATCATGTTTTGCATGGCTTCACGTATGCGTTTCGAAGTGGAACTGAATTTGAAGGTCAAGTTGGACGGCATCGAGCTCAAGCTCATCAAGTAAAACTCCCACGTGATCATCAAGCCTCCAGACTCCAGGTGCGCCGAAGTTTTCCCGCCCGAATTTCTCCCCACGGTACTTTTTTCCAAGGATTCAGGCGTGTGCAACTATTCTGCAATGAGACGTCTAGTATTTCTATGAAATTCCGTTGAAGATGGCTGCAGCAAGACGCAATGAATTTCTCGACGTCAATATATCAGACGAGTCGGATCACGACGCAGGCTACGATTCCGAAGCAGCAGAAATCTCGAAAGCGGGAAGATCAAGAGCGAACAAGAGACGGAAAGTTGAGCATGATTATACAGAAGAAGAGGATGTACGCAGCAGCTCTGAACCGGCCAGTGAGATCGTCAAAACACAAGTAGCTGCAGTGCCCGAACAGCTGGTGCAGGAGCAAAACGATACCCAGGATGGAGATGACCAAGTGTTAAAGCCCGAAGACGCGGAACAGCCCGACGAGCCATATATCTCACAGAGAGACCTTGACGATGCGAAACAAAAGGATTCACACATACCCAAAGACTCTACATTATTACAATCGAAGAAGTTCAGAAAGGACAAGAAAAAACCACCTACCCCGGGCGTCGTCTACCTCTCCTCCCTCCCTCCATATCTCAAACCCTCGGCCCTACGCAACCTTCTTACACAACGGGGCTTCACGCCCATAACACGTCTCTTCCTCTCTCCAGCCTCCAAGTCCAACAAGTCTCATTCGTCGGGGCCCGGGAGTAAAAACTCGCGCCAGCTGTACACAGAAGGATGGATCGAGTTCGCTTCCAAATCGACGGCCAAGCGCTGTGCCGAGACCTTGAACGCGAGCACTGTTGGTGGTAAGAAGGGCGGCTACTACAGAGATGACGTGTGGAACATGAAGTATCTGCGAGGCATGAGGTGGGAGGAGCTGATGGCGGGCGTTAGGGAAGAGAAGCGGGAGATGGAGGGACGAAGAGATGAAGAGAGACGGGTAATTGCTCGCGAGACAAAGGCTTTTGTGGAAGGTGTTGAAGAGGGACGCAGAGTGGAGGGTATGAAGAGGAAAAGAGGCCAGAAACTGGGAGACATTCAACAAGGGGATAGTTTTGACGATCCTGGTGATCATACCGCTACGGATGTCAAGCGAACATGGAGACAGAATCAAGTCAGAGGCAAAGCGAAAGACCACATCGGGGAAAGCACAAAGATCAGCGACGATGTCAAACAAGTGTTGGGCAAGATTTTTTGATCTTTCATCCGGCGGCCTGGCACAGGACCAGCCTATGCCAAGTGTCTTCATTTCTGTACACAAATACACACTTTGCTGTACACACTATTTCACGTCCCTCGTCCAACCCTAGCAAGCCCTAGATCCTTTCCAACTTGAACAGATGCGCCTCGGTGTTATAAACCCAATCGTCCAAACTCCCGACCTCAGGCTCAGCAAACATCAACCACATATACTTGAGCGTCTCCGCCATCCAGAAGCTCTCCATCGCATCGAGCTGCTTGCCGTCCGAGACCGTCACGTCCTCAAGTTTCGCGAACCCGTGCGGTGCACGCGTGTGGCTCTCAATGGCTACGAACATACTCCACGCTGCTTCGCGCCACACCTCATTGCCAGTGATGCGGTATAGGATGAATAGCGATTCTAGGGCTTCGGGACGTAGTGAGTACTCACGATTCGGGATGCTGGAGATGCCCGGCGCGAGGCGCAAATCTGCAGGCGTTGCTGGTGGTTGGGCGAGCGCGCCGGGGAGTTTAGGACGCGGGTTGAGCTCGGCGATTGCATCTGTCCAGGCGGTCTCGGTCCATGTGCAGTCAGAGGAGGTAGAGGGACATGGTACCGCGTAAAATGCTTCGGGCATGATGCCCGTGGCGGTCTGGTTGTACGCCCAGATACAGCCACGCGCGAGCTTCTCCGCGACCCCTAGATCTTCAGGTGTATCGAACAGCTTCGCCGCCAATGCGACCATCCCACCCGCGAAACACCCGAGATGTTGCGTCTCTGGAACGAGTTTATTCTGGCCGGGTCGATACGCCTTGACCGTCCCGGTGAGCAGGACATCCTCACCGGTAGGCGTCATGGGCCTGAAGAAGAGCGCACTCTGCATTGGTTCCTTGGCGATCTCGTACATGTTCCTGTACTGCGCCACCGCACCACCCAGCAGTTGATGTTCCTTGGGGAAATACTCATATACCGAGTCGGCAGCACCGCTGAGGGAAAACGAGACACCGTCAAAAAAGAAACAATCCCGCGCGTTGACAATGTGTGGAAACAGGCCGGGAAACCGTGTTTGGAACTGTTGATTCTCCAGACAGTCGGCTACGCGCTGCACGGCGTCGTAGTACCGCGGATCGCCCGTCAATTGCGACAGCCGTGTGAATTCCAGACTCAGGGTGCCGAGTTCGGCGATGTAGGTCTGCGCGTGCGGCGATTCGATACCGGGCCCGATGCGCGACCATTTCGTCACGGGAAGGTGGTTCTGCGTGTCGAAAGCTTCATACAGAACATCTCCTAAGTCCTTCGCTTTTATCAGTAGCACGGGATATTTCCCTCCGCTGACGTCGTAGGCGCCTAGCAGTCCGCCGAGATAGCGAATCGTGGTTTCAAACACGTTGAGAGGCGTTTGTGTCAGGCGTGTGAAATCTAGCTTCGCGACAGCTCCGACGGCAAGCTCGAATTCGTCGACCATGCCCATAAGGTATAGCGTGTCGAGGGCGTCGATTAAAGTCACGGCCCAGCCACCGAGGGTCACGGCTTTGTAACTTCCTGTCAGAGGCGTGAGTTCATCGTGCAGCCAGGCGTTTTCGCGGTAGCTGGTCCACGAGTGGTTCATGGCTGACTCGATGAGCTCGAGGCGCGCGAGGCGGGTTTGTTTCGACGAGGCGGACTCGTCCTGTTCGTCGAACACATGTTGGATCCGGGGGATTTGAGTACCAGGGCTAGGTGTTGGAAGTGGGATATAGCTTGGGAGAGGGTTCATGACATGGTTGGGCCCGATGGTAAACTGAAGCTTCTGTCCATATCTCGTACTAGACTCGTAAAGGCCACCAGGGCCACCCGAGTCCGGCAGGATGGCTCCATGGAGGTGCCATAAAATGAAGACAAATGTGCAAGTGACCGCTATGAAGAGCGCTGCTCTCCTTTTCCTCAGTGCCATCTATGTCATTTTGTCATTAGTGATTCGAGCAATCCCATTGAAATTTTCTCCTCCCACTGTCACTTTTCAGCCTCGTTGCCGGTCATGGTATTCGTCGCCTTGGGATACTGAATCAGGAGGTCAATTGAAGGCTTTTCTCGCCAGTTTCGGCGCCAGGATCAGCCGATGCCAAGGCGCGAGAAGCACTCGAGCACTGCATTAGGGGATCTTGGGGATCGACTGGTGCCGTCTGGTCTGTACCGTGTCCCGGATCTTCAAACTCGCGTCTTGATTCTTACCCTCTCTTCATTATTCTTGGAAACAGAACATTCCCATGCGTCCCAGACATCGGACAAGTCGGAAATCGATGTCTCTGAGCTTCGTGACCAACCTCAGCAAGAGCACTCAACATGAGTCGAATCATTCGCCGACACGCCGGTCCCTCAATCTCGCAGGCAACGCTAAGGCAGGTACAGCCACAAACAACGGGCGTGGATCATGCCCACAAAATCCTGGCTGGGTGGCTTTCGGAAGGCTTTCCAGGCGGTCGGTGGCGCCCCTTTAACCTGCATTGGGGCGCCATTTCTCCATCAGCGGAGAATCGTTTGGCTGTCGACGGCGTCGTCATCCTCGCTCTCGAGATCCACGCTACCAAAGGACTCCAGGGACCATCCTGGGTCATGCCGGCACCTCTGAATCTTTCATTTATCTGAAAAAGAGTAAAATATTCTTTCCTTTGCTTTGCTCTGCTTTCTTCATCATCTCTGTCTATGTCACTCGCTTGAACATAAGTCAATAGTCATTCGTTATACTATCGCTGTTTCTTATCAGTCATTCTTTTATTACACACTCTTTTGCCATATTCCCTGATATACCGCATCAAACGAATACCTCGAAGTCAAAATCAAGATGAAGACCGGTCATTTAGCTGCCCTCACAGCCGCTGCTGTCTCTGGAGCCGACGCATATTACAAAGGATTCAATATTGGAGCAAACTTGGCAAATGGAAACTGCAGAAGTGAATCCGACTGGGAGTTTGCCTTCAACAAAATCGCCAGCTTCCCCGGCGAATTCAAGAACGTCCGACTTTACGCTTCCAGTGACTGCAACACCCTGGCCAACGCTGTGCCTGCTGCATTGAAGACCGGCACCACACTTCTTGTTGGCATTTGGACCGAAGACAACTCTCACTATGAGGCAGAGAAGCAAGCTCTTCTGGAGGCTATCCAGCAGTATGGAAGCGATTGGATTCTAGCTGTTTCCGTTGGTTCGGAAGATCTCTACCGTGGAGACACGGACGCCAACACTTTGGCTTCGCAGATCAACGATGTCCGTGGTATGCTATGGGGATTGGGAGCAAGCAGCAAGTCAGTGGGACACGTTGATACTTGGACCGCGTGGGTGGATAGTGCCAATACTGCTGTGATTCAGGCTGTCGACTGGCTCGGCAACGACGCCTATCCATACTGGCAGGGTGTTGGAATTGACAATGGTGCTGCAAGTGATGCTTACTGGACTGCCACGAACAATGTCCGAGCGGTGGCACAGGGCAAAGACGTCTGGACCACCGAGACTGGTCAACCCATCACTGGAGACACTGTTGGCAATGCAGTTCCTTCGATCGATAGTCTGCAAACCTACTGGTGGCAAGTTTCTTGCGCCAGCTTCAGCAGCCTCAACTACTTCTTCTACGATCTCGACGACTTCACGGCCTCTCCCAGCTTTGCCGTTGTTGACACTAGCTACAACCCCCTCATCGATATGACCTGCGGCTCATAAGCCACTCGCATATCCTGGCTCACGTTTTGAGCCGTCCAATCCTTTGACTTGCTTGCATAGCGCGGATGGTAAAAGGGACACATCGGCCACCTTGGACAGGAAATAGACTAAGATTCTTGTGTGTATACATGTAATGCAGTGGCGACATATTTGTCGCCCTGGAAGCAAACACCGGCCCTCCCAATCATTCCAAATTCCATCATGCCATTCCAGAAAGGTTCAAAAGAATAAAAAGTCCAGTGATACAGTTCGGCGAGCTCAGATCGGCAAAATGGGAGGATTTCATGTCGTGAAATCAATTGATGTCGGCTAGACAATCGAATAGTAGTCGTCATCATCGCTGCAGATTTGTTCACGAGGAACATGTCAACAGCTACAGTGACCAGTATTCTCTTTTATACTTGATCTCGCTTTCCATGTATTCAGATATACCGACGACGAGCTCTGTCGCTTACCATCCATCTCGGCGATGCTTGAAGTTGAATGAATGGTTTGGGTATATGGAAGTGAAGGAGGTGGACGGCCTCAGAGATTCCCTCATTGAGTCTAGGTACGGATACGGTATCTGGGAAAACGAAGATCTCTCGAGATCTGGAGAGGACGTCTCGAAAGCACGGAACACAGATGGCATCATTCTCTGTCCCATTCTTTTTGACGTTGCACCCGTGTCCAAGCGGCACAAGGACCTTTGGTCAGCCGTGACTCACGGCGGCTTTTAACACTCGGCTCAACTCGAGTTACTGCGATAGGCATAGCCTCTTCCGTGCCGGAGGACAACAGTCTTGATCGCCTTTTTCAATCGAATTTCACCCCTCCTTCCACTTCCCTCTTTCTTTCTCTCTCTCTATACCTATCTTCACCCGCCTTGCGCGACTCGGCAAACGAACGAGCGTAAAGCAAAGCAAGGCGATTTAGTCAACCACCCTCCTCGTCCCTTGCGGACGTCAACTTGGAAGGTTGTGCACAATGGCTGCTACCGTCGGTGCCCAACCAGTCAGACTCTTCACCTTACACTTCCCGCCATAAGAATCATCATTCACAATGGCCAGTGTGGGATCCTCCGGTTTTACAAAGTTCATTCCCTCGGTTCTATCCTCTGGTCGGTCCCAACCATGGCGACCACCAGCGAAATGTCCAATCATACAACGACAGTCCCCTACTGGGCGACTATCACATGGGCTGGAACGGTGATTCGTTCAACAGTCTCAACGACAACGTCTACGATCCAGATTTAATGCAAGCCCTGGAAGACGCTGAACAATATATGGAAGAAGATTACGTCGCCCCTACAGACGTTGCGTCTCCTGGGGAGGTTTCGGAAGAGACGTGTGGACCTGCCATTACTTTCTCGTTTGCTGAAAGTTTTTTCGCCAATCCTTTTGCCGTTTCCTTCCCAGGAGATCTTCCTTGTCCAGCTGCTCCTGTTCAAGCATTTGATATCACTTCCGGACTCTTATCATCACCAACTTCCAGTCTTGGCACCAAGGAAGTTGCGGCAAAGACATCTCCTATACCAACAACAGTGCCAACTCCACATTCTTTTACCAAAACAGAGTCTATCCGCTGCCATTCAACGACATCGCCGAAATCAATTGCGAGTACGCCGGCCACCCTGAATGGCGGCATCTCCAAGTCAACCAAGGAAGTCACTTCGGCTCCGACAACCAAATATGGGCCACAGATCCATTTTGTCGACATGGCTGACAAAAAGGGTGCGCAACGGATTCGTAACACGATGAATTCACGAAAGCATCGTCAGAACAAACTCGACAAGATCCGGGAATTAGAGAAGAAGCTTGCGGTCTTGGAGTCGGAGAAGCACAGCTGGAGTCAGCAACAGGTGTTGACTCCAATGGGTTCTGGAGCGAATATGTGACTGTTATCGGAAGATAGTCAAAAGCAAGCGCAGTGTTTGGGGAGGGGTTTTTTTTTTTCCAAGGCTCACTCCCGATGGTGTGTACTGAGTTCTTGCCGCGATAGAAGTTACTGCCAGTTCAAAGCACAATATACAAGTACCTAAATTTTTCCAGTTCGAATTGACAAAATAATGTGTTTGAGTCCAAGGTCTCAAGAATCACACTGCTAGATTCGAAGATAGTTTGTATTGTACACGTATGGCGACTACAATCCCATCTTCTGGCTCGAGGCTCAGATAGACCACTGATACATTCCAGTCCGGGTACTCGTAGGCGATTTGCGATCAAGCGAGAGCCTAACTCTGCGCCACATCAGCCCCCCTTGTCTCCAAATTTCATTACCCCAATCAAAGCCCCCCTGCCCCTGATTTCCCTTGCTCCGGGGGAACGCTTTGCCCCTGGCGGCTCGAGGCACGTACATTCCAGACCGCTCACACGTTCCTCACACCATGCAGACGTTGCATCGAGACGCGGTATTTTCCCTTCTTTTTATCCGCAGCGGTGAGAAAGAACAGAATTTTTTTCTTCTCTCCATCACGTTTTCCTTTGATTAAGAAGTCACTTTAAGTCCCTCACTCACTTCAGTCACCTCACCTTCACTTCTAGACGGAAACCCTGACTTTTTGCTCAATAGACTTGCATTTGCAATCTTTCCTCCCTTTTCTGCGATAGACCGATTAGATCGATAGACTCCTTCTTTCGTCCAGACGAGACTTGCGGCTTTGATTTCTGCATACGAAAAACGAATAGATCAAATTGAAATCCCTTGCTTTTGCAGTCAAGCAACCACTCTAATTCAACCATCACACCACAACTACACACCACCGCAAACCCCATTTTCTTCTACAACCTACCAAAACAACAAAAATGTCTCACCTTACCGTCTCGACCTTCCTGGCCACCACTGCCACGGCTCTGGCCCCTTTCCTCGCCGTGTACTACATGCCGCAATCCATGCAGCAGAAGCCCATGACGATGGCGGCGGCTCTGCCAAAGCCCAGACCTTTAGGTGCGCTGAGGGATGTTAAGAACACCACAGCCGCTGCCGGCGCAGATGTGAACCTGATCTAGATGAGTGGAGACGACGATGGTGATGCGGAAGCGCGTGGGGGAGCGGACAATGAGGACTGCTATACAACGGAGCGCCTGAGCGGAGCCAGGTTGGCAGGAGAGAGTGCCTACCTGTGAGTTGGGCATAATAATCACGGAAACGGAGCACACAAGAACGCATAGATGGAGCATTTGAACAATGGCGTTGGAGAGCCTGTATTTATTTTTTCCCCTTGCGGAGGGTTTGTCATGTTAGGCAGACATGAGTATTGATGTGCTCGAGCACGCGGAGAGCTTCAGGGACGGGTTGGGATAGGACGGGATAACATATGAGCGATGACGACGAGACGAGACGAAGGGCGGAAGACGGAGACAGACGTCGAGAAGCTGATGATGAGATGAGATGAGATGAGATGAGGACAGGCCTCTGCGTGGCTATGCAGACTTTTTAAGGTATGGCATCGATCAGGTCATGCAATACAAGTCATAGCGAGAGCGATAGTGCAATCAGGGCGTTTCATGGGAATTGAATTACATACTTTCCTCTACATTCCATATGTTAACTTCTTGCTTGCCTTGAACATCAAAGGCCTGCATACGCCGTAAAGGGTTTCGGAGTGATAATCAGTCAAATCATATTTACCTCATTTCCGGTACATAGTGATACACAATACAGTCCTTCGTAAGGGTATCCTTTCCAGATATACATATATTGAAACCACCAAACACATTCCAACTCCGCCCGCCAGAAGACTTTCCATCAAACCAACCATTCACCTTTTACCCACCAGCGACAGCACCAATAATCTCCCCGACAGCCTCTATCGCCTTCTTATCCTTCCCCAGCATCTTCACCGCCGCCAGGCCTGTGACCACAATCATGTCAAGCATGTAATCATCCACGGGGACCAAGATCTCAAACTTCGCGGCACTCGCCCCTGCAAAGCCCGCGGTCGCATTGTACCGCGCCAACTCCCGGCGGTCGTCGTCCCGTAGAATCAACGTCCCGTTGCTCTTGGTCTTCCACTTCATCTTGCCCGCGGTCACTGGCCACTGGAACTTGTAGCCGTCGCCCATGGAGCTGGCGCTCAGTTTGAAGGATGCTTGGCCGTGCAGAGTGACGTGGGACGAGGCGGTCATGCTGCTGTACTTTGAGGTGCCGACTAGGGTCGGCTGGATGCGTTGGTAGCCGGCGCCTATGCGGTGGATAGCGGCATCTTTGGATCCTTTTTTGCAGGCGACGGAGAAGAGGGGTATTGTGGTGTGGTCGTAGTGGTTGGCGCGTTCTATTAATGTGGCTTCGGCGTCAAAGGGGGATGGGCGGAAAGTGAGGATTTCGGGGGCTTGGGTCATGGTTCAATGTATATTTCTGGTATGTGATAACAGTTTGGTTCACCAGAGTAGAGTATGACTTTATCTTCGAGCCAGGTTTGGAGTCTTGGATTCTTGCAATATCTTCTTTTCCTCTATCTTTTGTCTTTAGGCACCTTCACGGATTTATATTCACGAGCACTTGTGGAGATCCTTACCAAGCATTGTGTGATGAACGTACATGCCCGCTGAAGGCTTGTGGTCGATGTCATGCTGCGCCTCTGGAAGTATTCCGAATTCGTTCATACGCGGCGACACGCCAATGCAGGGAACAAGACCCTATCTGAGCTGTGCTACTCGGATTGCACTGTGGTTGGTCTCAAGAATGCGAGCCTTGGGCGGCCTTAAGTTTTGCATGGCAGAGGATCATCACGTCGGAATTCTCATATTGGTCGCGTGGCGTCATACTTCCCAACTTAGGCCAGGGACTTGATATCCGCTTTGCTGTGAAGGGGCCTGATGGAAATTCTTTTCGTATCCGTGTTCGTATCTTGACACGGAAACGAGAAGCTCGTGGAGAAAGTCATCAGCCTGAAAAGAGCTGGAAAGAATGAGACGTGGTTCGGACTGAGTTTTACAACCCTTGAGCGTATATGATCGGCCTTAGATCTTTTTTGAAGCCTGGCACAAGCGCAGCGGGCTCTTGCGTTAATCAAGCAGTCTATCCTCGCTTTTTTATCCGTTCGTCTTGTCGAAAAGTATGTTGTAGGCTCTTCAAACTCTGTAGATGGGAAAATGAGAGGGGGGCGAAACATGGATTCGTAAACTGTCTGGCATTCAAGGTCTTGTATAGAACACAGGATAATAGGCAAAGATTCATTCCTCCATGCCTCCTCAGACGAAGACTCTACGGTGGATTATAAATTAATGACTTCAAGAGCTTAGGTAAACGCCGGACCAGTGGACAGAATTAATAGCAGGGTGCGCCCCTGATAGGCTCCAGTACTAACGCACATTTGCCTGCATTGAGACTATCGGAGGACGCTCCTCGCACTGTCATCCTACGACCAAGATAGAGTCAAGGTCAACCGAGAACATACATCATGTACACGCGCGTTCTGGCTGGAACCCTCCACGGGGGCATCCCGCCAGTAATTTTGTCCATTGGCTGACGCGTTCGAGGCATCTCCTCCCGAATATTTCCAGAGCTCTACGGAATCAGAGGTAGCAATCCACTGGTAGGGCACAGAGCTGTCAACAACAACTTTCCTGTCTAGATGTGGAGATCTCTAGGCTATCTTTTTATGCACATCTTATAACGAACGGCCTATTAGGCTGTCAGTCCGCTACATGGCGTGCACGTGTTTTGGACGGGCGGTGACGCAGCTATATACGAGGGATATTGAAATTCGGGATTAGGTGTATGTCATTGTCAGGACGTGAAAACGAACAACATTCATTTCGTAAGGCATATCACAGGAGACAGTTGCGTGCGGCGCATTCGCTTATGAAGGCTCTCACGTGAATTCAACTGGCAAGGAAGCAGCTGCAAAGTACGCCTGGCCCCAAGGCACAATGCGGCTGCATTAGACGAAGTGACCAATACGAGGGCAGCCGTGCTGTCAGGACCAGCCACCACAAACAGCGCCTTGCTGTGCGCCCGAAATTGCTGTTTAACACAGCTTCCCGGCCGAGCCTGACGGGAAAATCGACCTCGCCTCATCGTTTGACGGATGACGAGGAAGACGAAAACATCGATGGAATTGATTCAGATACTTGTGGTCATCTCTTAAGCTGTCAACAATGGCGACAGCATCTTGGCTGGAAACAGCGTTCGACACCGCCTATCGGGAGTTTATGGCGGACGCGAAGAAGCTCCCAAAGTCACAAAAGTATGATTTCTCGAATCGTGGAAGTATCGACGATGTATACGAGGAAATCAAGAAAATCCAAGAGGAGCAGGCAAAGACAAAGACTCTCGTTGCCTTGAGGAGGATCGAGCCATACTTGAACGGCGTGAGGGAGTATTTCGGTGCTATTGAAACTCTAGCACAAATCAAGCCGGAGTTCATTTGCGCGGTTTGGGTCAGTGATTACGTCTAGGCATTTGATTGATAAGACTGGCTAACCTCGGGAAGGGCCCTTTGAAACTTATACTACAAGTATGTTGCGACCAACACTCCCAGATCGAATATGCTTATGTTTGGAAATATCTAGTTCGCAAACTCCTTGGTCACAGCGTTTCAAAAGCTTGTGTCGCTGCTGGCAGAAATCGGCAACTTGTTGCCTAACTTCAAGAATTATATTCAGACAGGCATCTTCGACCAGAACGACCAAGTCAAACGAGTCATGACTCTCTTCTATCGTGATGTTCTGGACCTCCACCTTGAAATGTTGAGGTTTTTCAGCAACAAGGGTAAGCAGGTTGCCTACTCCAATTCAAGCTCAGTGCGTCTCATTTTGTTCACTTCTTAGGACTCCGCATGGCGCTAGAAGCAGTGTGGCCGAGCTTTCGAACCAAACTGGAAGTCATCCAATTCAATATTGAACACCATAAGAGCTTGATGACTAGCGAGGTGACGCTTGAACATTTCCGGCAGGCTGTAGAGCACCGGCGACTGTCATTGAAGCAGTACGATGAAGAAAGACGTCATAGAATCAGGAACGCACTGAAAGAACTCTCTGGTACCTTGTCAAGCCCATCGTGCGTGTCTAGGTTTCGAACCTCTGTTGGGACCATGTCGGCTGGATCTGGGGACTGGCTATTTGACGATACTGCTTTTACAAGTTGGCGCAAGTCTTCCACTACCGACCAGCGGTGTTTATGGATTCAAGGCATACCTGGAGCGGGTGAGTATATCTCTCAGCACCTGGTTATCAGTCGAGGCGTGGTGATACGGATTATTACTGAGTACCAACTGGCAACATAGGGAAAACGGTCCTCTCGGCAAAGCTCATTCAAAGATTACAGACAGACGGAGAAGTTGTCCTTTACTCCTTCCTATCCCATGACAGACAGTCACTCGGGAGATGCATTCCATTGTTACACTCCTTGTTGTACCAAGCTCTGGAAGTTCATCGGGATTCAATTTCAACAATTTACGAAGCCCAAAACGACAATCGACAGAAGTTCAATTCGGATGTGGGGTATCTCAAGGATCTCCTTTCTAACGTGATCGAAGACTTCGAGTCCGTCTATATCGTTGTTGACGGACTTGATGAAATTGAGGAAGTTAACCGCAAACCAATTTTGAAGTTGCTCTTGGAAGTGGTTGATTTGTGCGGCAATATCAAATTCCTCTTGAGTTCACGAAGAGAACACGATATATTGCGAGCTCTTGACTCAAGAGCTGTGTCTCTGATGTTAAATGAAAAGAACCTGAGAGATATTGAAAAGTATGTCGAAGTCCAACGCCAGGAATGGAGCGAAGAATTGCGGACATACGGGTGTAGTGATTCCGACAGTGATGAGCTAAAAGCTGAACTAGAGAAGGTAGCGGTGAAGTCTGGAGGTATGTACTGATGGAACTGGGGCGAGACATCAATACTGACAGGTTCCAGGGATGTTCCTCTACGCCAAACTTGTTATTGGCATTGCACGATCCCAAGCAGATCTTGAGAGTATGCATAACGAGTTGAAAA
This sequence comes from Cladophialophora exuberans, assembly GCA_030068005.1. Taxonomy (NCBI): domain Eukaryota; kingdom Fungi; phylum Ascomycota; class Eurotiomycetes; order Chaetothyriales; family Herpotrichiellaceae; genus Cladophialophora; species Cladophialophora exuberans. The sequence continues at coordinate 16,786 of JANSVK010000107.1, forward strand.
ATCTTCCTGATGGCCTTGATCAGGCGTACGTCCTGCACCAGAATCATTCCTAATGGAAACTGTTATGTTAAGAACTTGCAGATACGGCAGAATCTTATCTCGGATCAAAAAGGAGCCTTATACCAGGAAAATCCTCCAGTGGATTGCTTGCGCAAAGGCACCTCTAACCGAGCTTCAGCTACTCCAAGCACTGCTGATAAAGCCTTGGATGTCGGATTTTCACAAGCAGAACAAAGCATTTTTGGATATCCGCCGTCAATGTGGTCCTTTGATTGAAGTTCAAGATGACAGGATTAGATTCACGCATTTCACAGTCCAGGAGTGGGTTAAAATGCCTTTCTCCAAATCGTCAGCTTACAATGATAGGTATTTTTTTTGGAAGACAGAGTGAAAGATTTCTCTCCGAATTAGATGCTCATACAGAGGCCGCCAGCGCCAGCCTCGTCTATTTGAGCTTCAATACTTTCGATGGCATCTTCTCGCCAGATCTTGAGAGCGTGGACGAACACCTTATACGCGATCGTATCTTGGCTGGTGACTACATCTTCTTTCATTATGCGACAAGGTTTTGGTTGGAGCATGCACAAAACACGGGTCAAACATCAAAAGACACGGACACGCTTTGTGAGCTTGTGGCTCAATTCTATGAAGCTCGGAGTCAACCTGCCAAAGAGGCAGCTCCGGTACCAAAGCTGCAGCCATTTCTGGCTGATTTTCGTTCCTTTGATGGCAGGACTGAAGTTCAACGGTCACTTGCATCTTCGGCACTATTTCGAGATCGCCTGGCATACGGACATCTCATTTCCGAAGGTAAGTCCAATTTTCGATCCGTCCACCTGGAGAGAATGACACGTTGATCTTGTCAAAGGCGACGATTGGAGGTCAGAAGATCCCACCATGATATCGACCGGAGTGCATCGCTTCCAAAATATCTTGGAGACCATGATTGATAATTGTCAGAAATCAAGTCACGCCAACGGATGTTCATGTCAGCAATTAATTCGAAATTATGGCGCGGACATTTTCAGATGCAGATGGCCATTGTGCCATTTCAATAGCTCCGGGTTCATCTCGACGTCCGACAGAGACAAGCACGAAAAATCTGCCCACCGCGGACGCTTTAACTGCTCAGAACCCCCGTGCCGTCACCACCATTTCGGCTTCCGAACGGCATCAGAGCTCAAGTCACATGAGATTACCGCGCATGGTCAACAATCAAATATTTCCAACTCGTCGGAAGATCTCGAGAAGCTACCAACGGATGATCTGTTGGGTATCCTGGAGCATGCAATCCTTGAAGACAACATGTATCTGACTACCAATATCATCCAAACAGTGACTAATCGGAAAGAGGCACCCAAGCTTGATTTTAATTTCTTGTTACAGCTTGCGGCATGGAAAAGTACGAGCGTCATGGTTGAGCTCCTTACATCTTTCGCCCGAACTCAAATCAAAAAGAAGACTGTCTTCAAGATTGCGCTTCACAACTCTCTTTATGTTGCAGCAGAGTTCAACAACCCCATAACTGCGAGAACACTTTTACAATTGGGGGCAGAACCTAGCTTGACTATTGGTTATGCAGCATATAGTCAAAAGCTGATCTCTGAGTACTTTGCCCCTAGAAATATTAAACGCCGAGGTTTTGGTAACCTATCGGCCTGGGGTCCTCTCAGGATTGCCATGTTGTGTTTAAACTTCGACGTGATCAGCGCTCTATACGAATTTGGCGCCAAAATAGGGCATCAAGATTTCGCATGGTTCATAGGAAGCACGGTCAACCGCCAGGAGGAGTTGAGAGAAGCGTCTGCACTGCTTACGAAATTCATCCCAGATCCCGAGATCTTCAAGATCGGACTTTTGTTTGCGATTTCCAACGGAAATTTTGCAGCCTTGGAAATCTGCCTAGAAAATGGTGCTAAGATAATGACGAACGATTTTCAGAAGATCATAAAGGAAACAGCATGGTGCCAGGAGAAATTCAGGGAAGCATCCTCACAGTTTACGAGCTCCATCACAGATCCATGTATCTTCCAGGACGGACTTCCGACTGCGATTCTCGCCGGAAATAGTGCGGCCGTGGAAATCTGCTTACAACATGGTGCTGTGGAGGTAACGCGAGGAGGTTTCCACGACTTGATAAAGGCCACAAAAGACGACCAGCAGAAATTGAAAAAAGCATCAACACAACTTGTCAAGTTCATCACAGATCCAGAAATTTTCACTCAAGTACTTTTGACTGCGATTCTGTGGCAAAATGTTGCAGCCTTGGAAATCTGCTTAGCAAATGGTGCAGATATCAACCAAAACGAAGGAAAGCCGCTACGAGCTTGTCTCGAGATTTTTCTAGATTTCTCTAGTTACTTGAAATCTAAGAAGAATGATGAAGGGAAATTGAGCTGCATTATAATGATGTCAATGCTCATACAGGTTGGTGCATTCGATCCTTGCGAAACTGATTCAAGTGCAGCCGCAGGGAATGCGTACTGGCGTCAAGGTATCGCGCAGCTCGAAAAGGATTTCGACAAGCCTTGGGGTGAAATATTCCAAGCCATGTGGAGAGGAGAGGATTTGACACAAGATCATGGTTCTCGAGAGGCACGCGCTCCCGAGGACCCCTGGCAGCATAGTGAACCTATTGAGCGTGAAAATTAGGAAGTTTCAGAGAAGGTATAGGTATGTCTTTCTGCTGTCTAAACTTGGGGAGGCTTGACCGAATTATGTTTCTGAACGGCGGGACCAGGGATGTTATACAGTTGTTGCTTTACAGGCTCAATGGCGTGGAGCTTCTGAATACGCCTTGATTTATGGCTATACATCTAGACATTCTAATCTCTGACCGTCCTTGAGCTGAAGCATTCTAGTCCTCCTATCTTGCCGTTCTGCTTGTAGTATATCAGCCATACCTTAGATGGCCCGTAGGGCCGTCAGAATTCGAATCCTTAGACCTAGTGATTCGTGTCCCTAGGAAGTTAATACTACTATCTAGGAGTGCCTAGCAAATATTATCGCCCTCCCCATGTCCTAAATGTGGGTACTCTGTCCTCTCTACGTTAATCGCGAAGACTTACTATATGTAATTGTTAAGGGATTGGAATCCTGACAACCCAGATGGCCCGCTGGGCATTTGTATGCCTACCGGTAGTTTCGTCACTCGGGAGCTCTCATAGATAGCGGGTGTGCAGTACATTTATTGTATTGAATGAAGCTGTTCAACGGTATGCCGCTTGGCGCAAGCGAATTCCCTTCGATCATGCTTGAGGCGCTAGGTGGCTGAGCAAAGAGTAGTTGCAAAGTTCTTTGAAAAGATCAGAAACGGGTCTGGAAGTGTATTCCGCGTTCATGGTGCAAAGCGTTACCATCAGGATCGTTCTCATCTGAGAGCGTGCTTCATCTCCGTCACCGAAGGACGACATTGCTAACTCCATTTTCCTTGCCTGGACGGCAAGAATGTACTGCTCTCGGATCAGTACAATAGTCATTCGAACAGGGTTGTAGTGAAAGTGTTCCGCCTTCACTTACCTGCTCAACCGAGTCATCCTTTTCCACAAAGTACCGAAATACTTGGACTGGTCTCTCCTGGCCAAGTCGGTGAACTCGGTCCAGAGCCTGACGGTCTAACATCGGGTTCCAACTCGGTTCCACCAGGTGAACCTGGCTGGCGGCGGTGAGATCAAGCCTAATCTTGTCAGCGTATTCAATCTTGCAAGAAGGCAGAATAATTTTGAGAAGTACCCAACAGCCGCGCTGCCTAGAGAAGCGAGAAGAATAGGGCAGGAGTAGTCGTTTTGGAAAGTCTTCAATGCTTGTTGTCTTTGTGGTAAGGTTTTGCTACCATCAATCCGCTGATATTTCAACCCTTTTTCGTTCAGAGCTATTTCAAGCAAGTCAAGCATCTTTGTCCAGCTAGAAAAAATGAGACTAGATCAATTAGACTTCTTAAGCTGGAGATCTAGACTTGAACGTTATCGTCTTACCTCTTGACTAGCCTTCCACTGTCATAACTTCCAGGTAATGCCAAGTTTTTGAGAACGGCTTTGACCTTGGAGGACGGGGTGTATTTCTCAGGCTTAGCCGCATGATCTCTACGTTCAACTAGCCTAGCACTGTCGGAGCAGATTGGACACTCAGCACCATCTACTTGATTGTCATCTGTCGAAGCAGTGAGACAGTTCCTGCAGATTGAATGGTAACATGGTAACATGCTATTCATCTCGCCGTCTTCGTCTTCTCTAGCGGTGTCAATGATGCTATCACACGACTCACACGACTGGGTCAGCAGGACACTGTTAGACACCACGTCAGCTGATTTAAGTGCGTTTCTCAGCCATTCTTGCATGGATATGGGTAGCATTTCAAGTCCATGGTTGCAGATTTGCCGAAGTCGAAGAACGGTTTCGAATAAAGTAGTGGTCGGTAGGGATGATTGAATGTTGTGGGCAAAGCGTCGCTTGATGAGATTATAGACAGCGGTTTCTCTAAAATTCAAGGATACCGGGACGTCATAGATACTCTTTGAAGGAAGACAGAGGTCGCTATCGCAGGACTCTTTCGTTCGTCGAAGAGATATCGCCTTGATGAGTGCAGCCAGCCTTGTCCAACCCAGAGGTTCATTACTTTCCAGTGGTGCAGCGAAAGTCCGCTCAAATGTCTGCTCCTCGTTGAAAGGGGTAAGACGCAGAAATGCGACGAGTGCACCGAGATCGTGGATCCTGTTCTGTACAGGGGTTCCAGTGATACACCAGCGATATCGAGCTTCGAGTGCAGCTATCGCACGAAACAATTTTGTTTTCCGATTTCGTATAGTGTGTGCTAACGTCTCTAATCAGCGAGATGAATGCAGCAAGAGAACTCAGGAAAGTTACCTTCGTCAAGTATTATTCTCCGCCAACGATATTCATGCAGAGGGCCAAGCCCAGAATTTTTCTTTTTAGTGTCTGCGGAGTAATCAGCTCTCACGGTGTCATATGTTGTAAGCACGACATCGCATTGGTGATGAAGCTCATCCAGTCGTCCATGCCTCCCTGGACCATAGTACGTCATGAATGAGACAGATTCCTTCTCAAAATGTCTGTATGTAAGTCATGAGCATGTAGAGCACCAAATATCTTAGTGAATGGCATACTTAAGGATTTCCTTTTCCCAATTCGGGAGGACTTTCTCAGATTTTGTTAGCTACTATCATCGAGGAACAAATGCGGAGAGAGTGTAACAATGATACTTGGGCAGGCTTACCAGACAGTGGTGCCACGATCAAGGTCGCATTGGTCAACAGTTCGGCCATATCGATGGAGGGCTCCGAGGGAACAATGTCAGCTGCCGAGCCGGCAATCAAAGCAAGAGTGGTGAGAGTCTTGCCCAAGCCCATGTCCTATTCCAGAAAAACAAAATCAGCACCTGCCAACTCTCGATTTCAGTTGCCAATACTCCGAGTTTACATCTGCGAGAAGACCTCCGAGGGCCAACACTGGCTTTCGTCCACGAAATGATTTAGTTACGGTGTTTTGGAACCTGTTTACATGATTAGCACCATTGGAGGTTGATAACCGATCGATAACGATACTACCTCGCCTTGCCATTCCCGTCAAAAGTCTCAGACCACAGAGCTGGAAATTCGGGGTTGACTACATTCCCGGCTTCCTTCTCCGCCATCATAGCAAGAGCTTTCTTCTGGTGTCTATGATATGTATACGTCAGTGCAGAGTTTGATCAGACCCGGGAAACATACGGCTTCAATTCAGTCCTCAATTTGCGGCTTATTCCAACTTCGCTGAACGACTCCGGTCCAACTGCAGAGTCTAGAACAGCGTTGACCCTAGATTTCGCAGCAGGTTGAAGTTTAGAAGCTTGTAAAGCAGGTTTTTCGGTCGCATGAGGAGACGGCTCGTGAAATTCTGTGTCTGGCGGGAGTAGCCACTGGGGATTGAAGTAATCTGCACATGAATCATAATCGTCCGGTGGCTGAAGAAACCAATCATTTTGAGAAAGAAAGTCACCGATAGCATCGGCATGTCGACGCTGACCATATATAGTGAGTTTTAGGACGTCCAGGGTGCCGACTTTGGCGGAAAGGGTTGCGCGATAGTTATTCGGCAGAACTGTAAAGAGCCTCGTCGCCTTCTCAGGAATAAGACCCAGAAACTTGTGGGTCTGACGGTCACGCAACAGAACGAAATTGTCTTGCACGTCGAATTCTACTTCTATCTGGCTCTTGTTTTTCCTTTCGGCTTTATTGCTTCCAGCTCGGATTGTGCAGGGAACCTCGATCTGGAGCAAAAGTTAGTATTATTGTTGCTGTGATTGAATGGTGAGAATTCACCATTCCAAAGCAAGTATCAGATTCGGCCGGCGGATCAACTTGGTTTGGTGCTTGGCTATTGTCGAGGATCGAAACATCGTGCATATCCTGATCTATATCCGCGCCAGGGGAGGTGATCCGAGATATAGATATGGACGATCCCGATTCATTGCTCCTGCTTCTTTTGGAAGGAGATTCCACCTCTAAATGGCCGCCGTAGAAGTTTCCCGAAGAGGACGAGATAGGATCGAGATAGTCCCGAGTTCTTTTGCCAGTGAAGCCTTTCGTAGAGTCAGCCTTGTCCATGGTTGCCGGCGACTTCTGCGGGTGAGTTGCAGGCGTTCTCTGGTAGAAACGGGATCAAGTGACAATACATGAACAGTTAGCTGTCTTCTTGTTGAAGAATTGAAAATTGGTGAAATTGTGAGTGCCGTTAGGCTGCAGTGCGGCTGTGCTAACTGTTCGTCCAGCCCAGGTCTGTAGTTGGGCGCATCGCAATGAGCCAATTGGGGGTTGGCTCGCGAGGCGCCAAAGTATTCGTGTTCACGTGGGTGAGAATTGTCCATTCGTAGAACTTCTAGATACTATCGTGTTGTGTTTTAGAAGCGGCTTTGCACACTTTTCCCACAAACCCCGATGCCAATCAAAATTTATAAAGAAAATCCACAATTCTCTGCCACAAATAAGCATAGTTGAAGACGGGGAAATGCAGTCAACCAACGCTAGCAGACACGATGCACAATTGTCGCCGGTCATATCATCCCAGAATACCATCATCGTATCAAGAACTTACACCACCGGGGTCGTGTCATCAATCGTGATCTGAAACTGTTTCGTCGCCATGCCATAGCTATACCCGACAGCCTCACTCGCATATACTCTCATCTGTTTTTCATACTCGGCCGTCAGTCCTGGCTTGTTGCCACCCGCCTCGGCCAGCAATCGACCCAGCAACTCCGAGTCTCTCACGGCTGTGTTAGCACCGATACCGCCAGCAGGAGTCATTCCATGAGCAGCGTCGCCGATAACGGTAACGAGGGGCTCGTTGGGCCATTCTGGTACACCGCTGGGCGTTGAGCATGTGATTTTCCAAAAAGCCGATTGCGAATCATTCATGTTGTCGAATAAAGGCTTAAAGCGTGGGTGCCAATTCTTTGTGATGGATTTGGCAATGTTGGCTGCGGTGCTGCCGACGATGGTGTAGTCGTCATTTGGTGCCTTGATCACACCAGGTACGCCAGCCATAGTCCAGCCAAATTCGACATTCGGGTCGTCCATGTCGTTGGGCCGCACGTTCGTGATTAATGTGGCAATGCCTTCAGGGCGCGTATCGTCAACGAGACGAAACACTCCTTCACCGAGACCTTTGAACGCAGTGGTCGGGGCCTGGCCGTGGATTCCTCGAGCGCCGGTATCGTATATCTTGAGCCGTCCGCCAGACACCTGCTTCGCGACGGCCGACTTGATGCCCTCTCCAGCGACCAAGAGCGATCCTTCGACCGACTTGGTCCCGTCGGCGAAAAGGGCACGCACCCCGTTGTCATCGGTCAACTCGTACCCTTTGACCTGTTTATTAAACTGCACAAACTCTTCACACCCTTCCATGAACAGCCGCCTCATCTCGCCTCGAGCGATACCCACAACCTTTCCATCTCGCGAGCTTAAATTCTCAACGATTTTTCTCTGCTGCTCTAACAACTCGCCCGTGACGGCGTCGAAGTGTGAAAATCCCTGGCCGCCAGTTTTGCCGCAGCTATCCCAGAACTTCTGGAAGCCTGCTGGACCGAGGGCTGCTTCGATGGCGTCGAGACCCTCGATGGAGAGACGGAGCCGGTAGCCCTGGCCGCGGAAGGCGAGTGAGGCATCGCGCTCGAAGACTTGGAAGGGAATTTTGGCGCGCAGGAGGGTGCGTGCAAGTAGGAGAGACGCCAAACCTGCGCCAGAGATGAGGACGGGTTTCTGTGCCATAATCGCAACGTCTAGGATCGAGATTTGTCTATATTGGTCTATCGTATCATGATTCGGAGGGAGAGGCTATCTTCGCATGTGAAGGTATCTGAAGTATTAATGTAAGCTTCTATTACATACAGAACCTACCTAGGTGCTTAGGGAAGTCAATAATTGCTAAGCATGTGCGAAGGCGGCTCAGCGAGTAGGCGGCACTCCGTATGGTACAATGCTCATCGTCTTAGTCGATGTCGTCAATTTGGAACTTTTCTCGACCGAGTAATAACCTTTACCAGACGCACGAAATCCCAAGAATTCATCGGTGCATTTAAATCCGATCCCGATATTGGCGGCGCTGAGCCCTTACTAATTGATCGATACACGTGACTGTGAGGCTGCCGCGATCGTCTCCTGTCTACAACTCCCAAGACTGCTTCTTCAGGCCATAATCCTCGTCGACCAGAGATCTATTCAGTTCCTTGGTCATGTTCATTGAAACCTGGGTCCAGAACGAACAGACATCCTCTGTGTTGAGCTTGTCCTTGAAATCCGACTGGAAGAATGCACCGCCTAACGACACCAAAAGGACATTTTCCAGAGCCCCGTCGGCGCCGACAGTGGCCTTGTTCCATTTGACATCTTTGGAGTGCTTGTTTGGATCACCAGAAATTGCCAGATCTGCCAGATAGCTCTGGTAATCGGGTGCCAGCTGACTGACCGCTGTCGCATACCCTTCAGCTTGGAGCTTCTTGACGCACAAATGCTTCATGAGGAAGTCTGTCACGTTGAAGGAAGTGTCCCAAAACGTGGGCACTAGGTCGCTGGCGTGGACTGCAAAGCCGAACAAGAACCAATAGTCCATCATGTATACGTCAAGCTTGTTGCTGTAGGCATCGTACAGTTGGCGCGTATTGCACACAAAGGTAGAGTCTTGGATCACAAATCCTACCCTTTTCTGTTGGTCACCATTATATTTTGATGATGGATACTGAATCTTGATCGCGTCTCGAATACTAGCAAGAGATGGTTCTCGAATGAAGTTATCCAGGAAGTAGTCGAAGTCCTTCTCGGTCTTGACGTACGCTGGTATGAACGATTTGCTCTCATACTGAACGTGAGAAATTGCCAAGGACTTCAGACCGTTCCAGACATGACCTGTGCAAAAGTGTGAGATTGGGTAGTTTTTGACGAGGATGTGAAAGAGGAATTTTACCTTTTTGAAGTGCTACTGCTGGCAATTCTTGAAGCCAGTCATTGTCAACCGCAGGACCAACTGGAAACAAACCAACTGCTCTGGATTGGTCGAAGAGAGCTTGATTCGCTTGGATGAGAGTCTTGCTATCGGCCTTGACAAGACAATCAAAGTCTCCACTGGGACAGCTTGCGAGTTTTGTGAAGTTTTGTAAGACTTGGTCCAATGTCCCACCTGGCTTTCGATCCCATTGCCATTGGAATGCAGGACTCTGAATGAAGACACGTTGGAATAAAGGATCCTGGCGACCTCCGTCTCTGATGAGGTGGTGAAGTATGGAACCAGCACCTGCCGACTCGCCCCAGGCTGATACCTGAGTTTTGTCGCCTCCGAACAGGTGGACAAAATCTTGTACCCATTCGAGAAGAAGGCGTTGATCATACAGTCCGGCGTTTGCAGTGGCAAAATTCTCAATTGAGGGTCCGGAGAGCCATCCGAAAGCACCAAGACGATAATTGCCTGCGATGACGATGAATTCCTGTTTGAACTTCTCGCCAGCAGCGATAAGGCCATCTCCATTATAGAACGGCAGTTTCGGGCCATAGGCAGATTTGGCACCAAATTCGAATGCACCGCCATAGATCCAGACAACGACTGGAACATCAGCGGTACCATTTTGCGCCCTTTCCCAGACGGATTGGGGGACGTGTACGTCAAGAAACAGACAGTCTTCAGATGCTTCGATCACCGGCAAAGGCTGAGGGCAGGACGGATGTGTGTCAACCTGAATACATGTTGGCCCATATGTGTTATCCTGCTTCTCTGGTGAAGGCACCGAGTCTGGACGCTGTGGACGCTGGAAGCGTAGCGACCCAGTCGGTGACTTCCCAAAGCGGATGTTCTCAAACGTGATGAGCTGGAACATAATCAGCTTTGAATGGTGGCAAAAATTGCCACCCAATGCTATCTTTCAAGTGACTTACATTAGTGGTTGCGTCGATGTCGTTCGCCTGCCAAATACCCCATGGCAACGTCACGGTAGGTAACTCCGCCGATGTCGTGGCGGATGAGGCTACCAAAGTAGCTAACCACAGATAAATAAAGAAGAAGTTACAAGAATTCATCATGACAAGAACTCAGAGGCGAAACTACTGAAGATACAAGGTTACCCTGAGCCAGAACTACGACGACTTCAGTATGGATTTATAGGACGGGGAGGACGTGTTACTTTGAGAATTGGATATCAAGAGGGCTGGCTGGTTCCCATGTAGGAACAGCCATGATCTTCTCATTTCTGATCTACAGTGGCTGGCTGAATCGTCCTTACGCGGACAGGTATTCAGTTACGCCAATGCAATGTGGATTCCCCGTATGCATGCCAGCAACCTCATCCACTAGCCATGAAGTGTCAGATGTCCGTGCAGACCTGCGGTGGAATATGCCGGCATCGGATCTAGAAGAGGTTACGTGCCAGAGGGATACAAAACGCCATGGGCCTGAAAGAAAGAATTTTCACTGCCGTTGGAGGAAATAAATATCATGTTTCGCCGAGTACTCAGGGGGTTCTGTCAAATGAGTGTCCAAAGATACATCCGCCTCCCACACACCTCCATTCTTTCACCTTTCTCGTTCTCGACTAGCACCATTCTGTCCTTTCGCATCCGTTTTCCCATTTCTTGAGTCTTACTCGCATCCCACCCCTCCCACTTCTGGCGCCATCTCTCTAGATGGTGATGATCTTCTGGTCGTAGCTCCAGCTCTTGAAGATTGATGCCTTGAGCTCGATCTGAAGCCAGACCTCATTGCCGTTCTTGAGGTAGAGTCGGAAGAATCCAGAGACAACCGCCAGGTTGACGCCGATTTTGAGCCCATCCTTTAAATTCCCAGTGAAGGAACCAATGCTGATGCCGAGGATCGAAGCTCCCACGGTGATTGTGAAGGAGGAAGTGTCAATGTTGCCAGAGATCTAGTTGCAAAAGTTCGATGTCAGTAGCCATTTGGCTGAAGATGGTACATGAATCACGTACTTTTACTGGTCCTAGAGAATACGAAAATGGAATGACGGCGTCTAGGCCCTCGGGCACCTTTGGGACGAGATCCTGTGTCTCGACTTGGTCGACTTGATACTCGCCGGCCGATTTCTCGGTCACGGCAAGAACAACGCCTAGCTCCGGTCAGTGTCAGTGAATGTGCTTGAGGGATGGAAATACCGGTGGTGTAGCGGGTGTCGGTATCTGCGAGGCTGCCCATTTTGAAGTGTGGATAACAGTATCTATACTGTGTAGATAGGAAGCTGAGCGGCTGTATTTGAGCGATGGTCGTTTGGATATCCTCGTATCTTCAGAAGGTGATTATGCGTGGTTTATATAGACGACTTCGCTCCCCATCGGTCCAAAAAGAGCCATCATGATGAAAGAGATGAAATCAGAGGTAGAGTGTCTCGACGGTAGACCTGACTCCGTGTTTGGACCAAGGTCGTTGGTCTTTGCATCACCCCAGCTCATGGCGTGCTTGTAGAGGTTCCAGATTCAGCCCAACACTGGAAGCCACTCCGCGTATCAGCTTCACGTCTCTGGCTTCACCGTAATGGAGGCATTCCAATGAATAGTCTCGACCTACCTCGTTGGCTAACACGAATCTCGATTCTCGGCCTCAATTCACCGCTCCAGCTGGAGGTGGACCAGCCTCTCGAATCTCAGCTCGCCATCGAACAGTTTTTGTTGATCATGCCCATCGGAAAGCTTGGCGGGCTGGTTCCCATCGTAGAAGAAAGATGTAATAAAGAATCTCTAAAGACTTGCATACCTGGAGCCCAAACCAATGAAATGATAGCACCATCACAGATGCCACCCACGGAGTTCGTCGTGGTCTCACCGCTCAGCTCGAGATTGCAAGCCTCTAATGTGATTACTCCGAGGCGTGCGAATTGTTGTGATGAGGGTGTAAGCGAAGACGACAACGACGAGAATGCCGGTCCTCACATTTAACGCCCCTTCATCATCGCCGTTGCTATATCGCTTGAAAGAGTCCGTTTAACCTTTCTCGCGGATCCGGCACTGAGGAGGGATGGCAAGGATGTTGCTGGCACGGCAGCGATATCGGGCTGGCTGGCGTCAGCAAGGTCTCGTTTGGCCTGGACCTATTCATGCATGTTTCTTAGCTAGACATCGTATAGATGAGTCCGATAAGAGGGCAGAAACAGTCCGAATCCAGATTGATCACCGGTCGATCTGTGTCAATGGCGACATCATGCGTGCGGATAGGCTGGTTTGTTCCCTGAGGCTGAAGCGAAGCAGAATCGCGTCCTGTCACCTGCGGACTTGGCAACAGTTGGATGCAACTTCAACCTCCGGATTGAAGTACTTGACAGCTATTGGCTGTATAGAAATAGGCGGATGGGAGATAGAGAGGGTGGGAGAACATATGGTGTAGAAAACGGAAGACGAAAATTCTTTTGAGGCAGCTGGATTAATAGGACGCCATCAAGGATGTTGTTCCCTCAACCAATCAACCAGCCCGGCGCATCACCACAATATCTATTTTCTTCCCCGGATTCTCATGGGAAGCTGATCCCCCAAATGTTTCCATTTCGATCACGGACAGCGAAGAGCTTAGCTCCTGACGCCAAGCAGAGCTGAGTGGCCTCGCTCATGTCCAATTGCCGATCCTCATTGACCACAGTAATTTCTCCAAGCCCTGCATACCGTGGCGTTTGCGACTCCTTCTAGCGATGGTGAGCTAAACCGAGTCTCACTTCCAATATTATACAGGCTCGACAATTACATGACACATATGTTGAGCACATCTCGTATAATGGCCATGACGACGAAAACCCGTTCCGACAACAACCAATCAACGTGTCATTTTCTATCACAGGCATCTCGAAGAGAATAAGGCTGGCTGATGGAAGCACCTCGATTCTGTGTAGTGGTCGACGACCTAGAGCTCTCTGCCAATCTAAATCACGGGGGCTGGCTGATGGTTGGCATGTGCGTTGAAGTGTGGAATGCTGTGGTCATGGTGCAAGGCCACAGTCGAGAAACAAATGGAAATACGGTCAGATTACACGACTATTGCTAGAGAGAGTAGGTGTCATAAGTGGATCGTGGTAGGTGTCCATGAGTAAACATCCTTGCGTAGATGAATCCGTTGAATGCTTCGATTCTGAATGGATCACTTCAGCGTTCAGCAAAATTCGCTTGTGCCATTCCAGCTTGTACACAGTGCAAGGCAAAGAAATCTATAGTTTTAGAGCCCCTGAGTTAATATTAAACACTCCTCGCAAGGCATTCTCAAGCCAATATCGTTTCTTCACAACTTCGTCGAAGGCGTCACCTAACCATCACTAGAGAACCCGCGTCGAATCCAACATCTACCTAGCTTCTACTCTCCCCTCCTACCAAAATGCAACTGACAGTAAATGGCAAGACCGTCGCTATCAATGTGACAAGTACGGGCAAATCTCTGATGGCCATAGACCAGAACGGGGAGGGCTCTGACTACATCCTCATTCAAACCAAGGGTCCCCTCAGAAAGGTAGAGAAAGAGGAGTTGGAACGGCTTGGTGTCGAGTCCTTCGAATTCCTTGCTTCAAGCGGCTTCGTCTACCTCTGTCACTTTAAGCCAGATGATATCGCACCAATTCAAGCCCTGTCGTATGTCATTGGGGTTTCCATTTATCATCCCGACTTCAAAATTACAAGCAACTTACAGAGATCAGTCGATGCTTCCAGTGTTGACTCTGGAGACAAAGAGATCAAGGTTTCGCTGCATCCACAGAGCACCTTGAGCGTCGACGACGCTGCTAAGCAGGTGGCAGAGGCTGCTGAGATCTCACCTGATCTTGTCAAAGTGGACGCGGACAGCAAGCTTCTAACATTCAAAATTGATCCTACCAAAGTGTCAAATTTGGCAAGTGTGGACGCCGTCAAAGTGGTTGAAGAGGTGATACCAAAGACACTTTACAATGACTGTGCTCGCCGAATTCTGGGGTTCAACCAGCCCGATCCCCAGACACCGTCGTTCCCTTTCACGGGAGCGGGTCAAGTCGTGGCCGTGGCCGATACTGGTCTTGACAAAGGCAGTTTCGATGATATACATCCTGCCTTCAAGGGTCGTGTCAAGGACCTCATTTCAATTGGCAGGTCAAAAACAAAGGGGGTTGATGATCCTCATGGCCATGGCACTCATGTCTGTGGGTCGATTGCCGGAGCTCCATTGCCTACTTCGACCTTCCAACAGGTCCAAGGAACAGCACCAGCTGCGGAGCTCGTCGTACAATCGTTGTGGTCGTCTACAGGGCTTCGTATCCCCGCGGATAAGGCCCTGGTCGAAATGTTTCTCGACCCTTATAAGCGACACAAAGCTTATATTCATTCCGATTCGTGGGGGGATGGATGGACGGGGCAACAGATCGTGTACAGTGCCGAGTGCGCTCTCGTCGATAAATGCATTGCTGACAACCCAGAACTTCTCATTGTCATGGCGGCTGGAAATTCTGGGATACAATTGGAAACAGGTACCCTCGGGTCGCTGGCAGCTTGTAAGAATGTTCTCACTGTCGGTGCTACTGAGTCTACTCGAGCAAGCTTTCATGGCAAACCTCTGAAAGATAAAACCGGCGAAAATGATCCTACAGAGGTTTCATGGTACAGCTCTCGAGGACCAACAGCGGAACAACGCATTAAGCCTGATGTGTTGGCGCCAGGTACTGCTATCCTCTCAACCCTGACGAGATTGGTGACCAAGTTGCCACGTAACGATTTAGAGCCCAGTGGGGACGACAACTATGCGTACTGCACTGGGTCAAGCATGGCGACCCCGCTAGTTGCTGGCTGTGCAGCAGTCTTGCGCGAATTTCTCGACAAGACAGGCACTCCGAACCCGCCAGCAGCTTTGATGAAGGCTCTTCTGATCAATGGGGCTTACGCCTTCCACCACGCCCACAATGGAAGAGAAGGTTTCGGCATCGTCAACATTGCAAACTCCCTGATTCCAAAAGATGGGACGGACGGAGGATTTCGTTTTGGAGAAGCCTTCGATGATATTGATCAGCAGCACACAGTTACTGTGAACATACCAAAAGCAGAAACGCCTGCAACCAATGCAAGTATCACAATGAAAACCAGCGATCTTTCCGCGCTCAGAGTCAGTCCACCTGCCCGGGGTGGTGTCACGTTGAAAGTGACCTTGGCGTATACCGATGTTCCTGGCCCTGCTCTTCAGAACAACCTCAATCTCCAGGTGATCTCAAAAGATGGAGTGACTAGAAACGGCAATCGAGGCTCGAGCAAGTATTTTGACAACAACAATAATGTCGAACAGATCACATGGAAAGGCATCACGCTTGGCGAAGCAACGATTGTGGTCAAGTGCAGCGCGCTCACGTCGCATACCCAAGACTATGCTTTGGTATGGAGGATCATTCCAAGTGAGGAATGAAGAATATCTCGGCGGCCATAGTACTCCTCTAGTAGGTGTTAGTACCACACTCCTTGATAGAAGAATTCACTTCACCACCAGGTCACATGCCTTCTTATCTCCCGTCGCTGCCGCACCTTAATATTTTCAAGTTTCCAAAATTCTTCCGCAATTCAATCACTAGTTTGGATCAAACTGGTGACACCCAGTTCCAGCAGGCGTGCTAGTTGATTGGATTTGCTGGAGACCCCGGCTCGAACCCAGACAACGACACAAATTAATTCCGCCCACGACGAGTAAAACCGATCCCTCCTACCAAGCCCCTTCTCTGGAATCCCTCCCACCGACCCGGAAAAAATCCCTCCGAGGGGTTTTCGCTCATCATGACTCCCATAACAACTGGGTGTCGTGGCAGAGTTTTTGTTCCTAGATATATTTTTTGCCTGTGTCGGAAGTGACCAACACGTGTCTTACTTGGAGTTGAGATATCGCAAGTACGCATTCAGTACCGCATCGCATTATTCAGACAAGTGAGCACGGAACTAGACAATTTCAGTGCAAGCAGACATGCATTGGGATGGTTACCAGCTAGGGAGCATCGCGTCACCAGCGTAAAAAGTAGTGGTAGGATAAGAATTCAAGAAATTTGTAACTCTAGAGTTTGCACATTAAATTGATGTTAAATTGATGTTTGATGCACCGTATCTCCAGGTTCTTCCTCCAAGCTAATACGGCCGCGCATAGACGTCGTCTAGTAAAACACCCTCATTCAACGTGAAACACCTGCTTTCCCTTTGTGCCTTTCTATCCAGCTCTCACTTTCAGTCATCCTTCGTCTACTGCTGCATCAAGCTCAGCTTCGTGAGATCGTCGTGAATATCTCCCTCGAGATCGATCTGATGGTCGTCCCCGTCCAAAAGGCCGATATAATACGACAAGTCGCGTCCATCGAATTCCCGCGTGGCGAAGCCGTTGCCCAGGAACTCAAACATGTTCAACGAGTTCAGGTACTCGATGTGATAGTCTTCAAATCTGGCTGTGGCGAGAAGATCCATAAATACCAGTCGAGAAGCTGGGAACATCGGCACCGGTCCATCGGTTTTTCCCTGTTTAAACCACGAACTGCATCCCTATAGCACGAAGCACATTAGCTTCTACAGGTTCAAGAACTGCACCCATTTCCACTCACCGATGTCCAAGCGGTCCTCTTCAGGAACAACTCCGCATGCTCTTTGAACTGCTCTGCAACCTCGGTCCTGGGAGTCAGGCTCTTGATGCGGTCCTTCTGCATTTTCTTTATACACTGAATGACGTTGCTGGCAAGAGTCTCGATGATGGGCAAGAATGATCCGTGCCCCAGCGGTCCATAAGGACCGCCCATCATGAAATAATTTGGCACTGGAAAAATTGTCAGTTCTTGTCTAAGCACACGCACGCATAGGATTGCATACTGTGTGGAACTCCAAGGGAGATATATGATATTGCTTCTTTGGCCCACATATTCGCGATGCTATGACCGTTGGCTTCGACAGGGAATCTAGGGATCCAACTGGTATTGAAGCTGCAGAGTTGTGGTTCAGTCAGATCTTTGCATCCCGGCTCCGGAATAATTCTGCTCTTACCCTGTCGCACAGATGATGATATCCACGTCATGTTGGTTACCCTCACTGTCAATAAATCCCCCGGCATTGATCTCTTTCATCGGCGAAGTAAAGACGTGGACGTTGTCTTGACTTAATGACTCGAGGAACCCATTCCCAGGCTGGGAAATACTCGCAATCAGCATTTTGGGGCTCGTCCATCATTTCGAAGGCACTTACCGTTGGTCTCCTACAACCCACTCCGAAATTCTTCGGAATTATAGCCTCCAAGACATCAGGCTTCGTCGTGCCTAGCTTTTGCATCATTTCATTACGGGCAAACTGTTTATACGAGCTTAGCAAGGGCGGCCTCAATCGGCACTGGAGACTTCGCTCACCTCGCGAGCACCCTCGGCTTCGGTCGTCCCATTCAAGATGAACTTGAATCTGACATTCAACTCGGACTCGATCATCTTAGAGTATTTCAGGAACAGCTCCGGATTCTCAGTGAACGCCTTTTGTTGTTCGGGGGTATCTAACCTCTTCGTTAGTCAAGCTCGGTGCCAACACCCCCTTGAGCGAAATCTGGTCAGAAACCTACAATGAAAATTGGCGCCATTCGGACCGGCAAACTTCTGTGCAAACCCTGCTGTTATCCAAGTCGGTGACCTTACCCACACATACAGCTGCTTCACTTGTGAAGCAATTTTTGAAACAATCTGAATCCCACTGCTGCCAATACCGACAACAGCGACGCGTTTCCCACTCAGATCTAACGAGGCATCGTATGCGGCGCTGTGCACAAGCGTGCCTTGAAACGAGTGCAGACCCTTGATATCAGGCCATTTCCAATTGCTTCCAATCATATTAGCAGGACAATCACATTTGGAATCTGGAACAGCGACATACTTCAGAATTCCACCACCATTGACGAGAACATGACACCGGTCTACGAATTCTGTCCCGTCCGGTCTCCGTACATGGACCTCCCATACTCCCTCCCCAGGCTGCCAATAAGCACCTGTGACGGTATGTTCTAGTTTCATGTACTTGATCAGGCCATACTTGTCGACGACATTCTTGAAATACTGCCATATTTCAGGTGACTCGGAATAGTACTGCGACCAATTTGGGTTCCTTTCCCATGTGAATTGGTATGCGGCAGATGGGATATCGCAGGCGCAGCCAGGGTATCTGTTGCGCAAACACGAATATCAGATTCCAGTCACTTGATGTCGGTCAAGGCAACATTCTATCGCTGCTGAAAGAAAGTTCAACGTACCTGTTTTCAAGCCACGTGCCGCCAATGTCTTTGTTCTTCTCATAGATCTGCACCTCGACGTTGTCGCACTGATCTTCGACGAACTTGGAAAATGCAATCCCCGAAGCTCCTGCGCCGATGTGAATGACGCGGATCTTGCGAGCCGTGTCGTAGGGTTCCTCGTTGATTCGGTATCCCCGTTTATTTTGCACCATCCAGCCTCGCTCGTTGAAGACTTCTCCAGTCTCGGAGGAGGAGAAACCCTCGCCTTCCTTGGCTGGCGCCATGATCGCTTCACCTGTTATTGAGAGATTTCTGTCTTGTCGGTGCCGAAGGTGATTCCGATGCTGATTACACAGATAACAGCTTCGCAAACAGGCCGGATGAGGTAAGATGAACCCTCTAGATACGCCACGAACACAAATCCTAGATCCAGTGCAAGGTGATACGCTTTCGACTCTTAACTTTCCAGATATACAAGCACCCACAAGCCGTCAGTCAACCGAGCTACCTAGGTACCCAGTCGATGAATATACCAAAAGCGCGTCTCCTTGGGGTAAATACATCCTCGGCTGGATGCGATATTAAGCAACCGTCTATCTCCAACCGCCACTCTGTGATGCGGGGATCCGCGAGGTAACTTAGTAGGTAGATATGACAGCTGACACGCCCTGGACGCCGGGATTCCCTGTCGCGCTATCTACCCACACCGGATCTGGGCACCGTGAAGCGCTGGATTTGTACTATGTAAGCACGGGTCAGACCTGGGTAGCGCAGCCTTGGATTGTTCTCATAGGGTTACCCGCATACCCGGCACCATCTCCTTTCCAAACTCCATCTCCTGTGACCATTTTCTTGTCCGAGGAGAGAGCGAAATCTGCCTGGAAACCTCGATGAAAGAGATACATGTGCAAGAAGTAGAAAAATCGAAAAGATCATGACACGATCGTGGTGTACAACAGCCCCGAGGCACCCAGGCCAAAATAGATGAAAATAAATCCTCTTTTTGAAGAGAGACCGAGGGGACCACCACGTGGAGCCTGCCAGGGTGACCAGACACTTCACTTTCCATTCAAAGTGCATTAAAACTTGCAGCTTTGCACTTGGACCGTCGCTGTAAAACTATGTGGTGGGGAGCCTGATACACAGAGCGGGTGGCTTGTAGAAGCTGGAGTAGATTTACATTTTCAAGACTCCTGCCGAGGAAAGAAACAAGAACTCTTATCTATTGATAGGAATGCGCTTCCTCGAGGAACTGCAATATTCTCTGCGGCTCAACGGGTGTCCGACGAGCGAGTATGTGTAGTACTCGTATCTGTTCCATCTTGTCATGCAGAAGTATCGCGGGTGATGTCACGTGACTTGAGGATGCGTCTCGACACCTCATGATCTGTCTGGCGCTTTTCCAGGCTGCTTTTGGCAGGTACAATGGAGCACCAGTACGTAGCAGGAAAGACCGATTTACCACGGCTGGAATTCCCATGCAGCTGCCATGGTCAAATAAATATGGGTGGCTTCCCTCAATACGTCAATCCCAGGCGGCCGTGCGATGAATCAGGATTAGTGGATCAGAAAAGAGGCACCAAAGGCGTGAGAGGCTTGATGCCAATACTGATTTGGCTACGGACTAGACCCCAAACTGGACATACTAACAGCCTAGCAGGGCACTAATCTCCATATTTTTATCTTGGCTGATGCTCATCAAGCTTCGCGGAAGCTTGATGAGCTTTTGTACCGGTACCACTAGAGAAAACTGGGATTTCTGACGGCTTCTTGCGTCAAGCTCATGATGACATCGCGCCAGCTATGACCGGGACTTGGCCACGCAAGTTTGGTGGGTGGACATAAAACCCTTGGACAGGTCTCTAGTATGGAGGTAAGTACATGGACAAAACGCTCGTGACCGCTAACCCATAATGGCACTGCCCTCGCTACTTCTTCTGGCAACAGTCATCATTGTACCATCGCAGGTGATTGCCCTCTCGCCAAAGCTGTACGACACGTATGACTTCAACCCGCTCACCCACCTCGCGGGAATCGCGCCTTACTTTGAGCCCAACGACCCTCCTCGAAATCCATCCCCTCCGGATGGCTGCACCGTCACCAAAGCCGCGTATCTCGCCAGACATGCCGCCATCAACGCCAACGACTTCGACTATGAAACGTACATCGAACCCTTCATCTCCAAGCTGAGCAACCACACTAACATCAACTGGGGCGACCTCCCTTCGACGGCCTTCCTGTCCGCCTGGATTCCTCCGTCCTTCGCAGAGCAAGAACGACTCACCCGGGTAGGGAAACTGGAAGCCTCGCAGCTCGGCGTGGAAATCTCCTTCCGCTACCCCAACTTCCGCCCGCCCCAGAAAGTCTGGTCGTCCACGGCTGAACGCACCGTGGCATCCGCCGAATCCTTCATCCGCGGCTATGAAGCGTCCGACAACAACATCACGCTGGTCCGGATCGACGAGAGCGAGGAAGGCGGCGCGAACACTCTGACTCCGTACGACAGCTGTCCTGCATACTCCTCATCGGCGGGCAGTAAGCAGTCTCAAGCGTACCTGTCCCAATGGTCCAAGCCGTACCTGAACCGCCTGAATCAAGTCTTCTCGGGTTTCAACTTCACGGCCTCGGACGTCGTCGGCATGATGGAGCTCTGCGGCTACGAGACCGTCATCCGCGGCTCGTCGCCCTTCTGCTCCCTCGACCTGTTTCCCTCGGACGCGTGGCTGAGCTTCGAGTACACCAACGACATCATGTACTTCTACAACACGGGCTACGGCCAGCCCGTAGCCGGGTACATCGGGTTTCCCTGGTTGAACGCTACCATGGCTCTGCTTTCGAGCACCTCCAACGACAGCATTTCGCAGGACATCTACGTCAGCTTCACGCACCGAGAGCTGCCGCCCACCGTCCTCGTGGCGATGGGCCTGTTCAACAACTCGGACTTCATCGGCGGGAACCCCAACGCCAGCATGCCTCTCGATCGCATCAATTACCACCGCGCCTGGGTCTCGTCAAACATCTTACCCTTTCTGACTAACATCGCGATCGAGCGCATGGACTGTTCCGCCAGGTCCAGCACTTGGGGCGACGTTGGCGGGTCTGGAAACTCAACGTACTATCGCGTCCTCGTCAACGACTCGCCGCAAACTCTCCCGGGATGCTACGACGGCCCCAACGAGAGCTGCAGCTCGGCTGGCCTGGCAGACTGGCTGGCCGAGCGAGCTGCCATGTTTGGAGGCTATTCGTCGGCTTGTAACACGACGTCGGAGTATCAGAATTCCACGGATACCGTGACGTTCTATCAGGCTGGAACGAATGGGAGCTTTGTAGGGCGGAAATGGTAACCCGGTGCCATCTGGGGCAAAAGATATAGTTATACACAGCTTCACCAATGTAAACGTACAGATAATGAAAATGAAATGATTATAGATACAGGCTTTCAACACTTCCTTCTCAACAGCGAGGATAAGATCTTGCTTCTCTTGCAGTGCCGAGTCCGCTTTGCGACATGGAATTTAAGCTCGCGTTCGAAGGGAGTAGCCGATCAAGTCAAGTCAATGACTTCCACAGGGCCATGTCTCGTCTGCCTGAACTCTCCCCCAGGTGCCACCGAGTCGCTTTTACCTCTTTTGGTGTTCTCGGCGGCATCCTGTTCATCATCATCGTCTGGAGCACGTCTCTTCGAGCCCCTGGTCACTGGTGCGCCATTGTTACCGTTGATCTCTGCGAGCGGTCGCGTGGACACTGACAAACCGCCGCCAAAAGCTCGTAGTCGCTGCAGATCCAGCAACACCTTTTTAGCATCGGCTGCAAGGAGACAAGCGCTATCTTCCTGTGACACGTAGCGACGAAGTTTTGCTGCCGGGCGTGCAAATCCGCCAATGGCCTTTTGAGCTTGTGATCTCCTCTTTTTCCACGCGTCGTACTCTTGCTGGAGCTTGCTTTTGTTCTTGGTGATCTGCCACACGTTGGGGTTGGAGTTGCGCAGGGTGGTCACGCTGTAGTTGGCATTGGGCCGGTCGGTGAACATGCTGTGTAGATGTGCCCGACGTCCCTTGCCGACTGGAAAGTTTCCAACCTGGCGAGTTGGGTCAGCGAGAAAAGCATTGACTCCAGAGCAGTCCAAGCAGTGATTGCTACAGCCGCGCGTCGGTTGAGTCCAATTCATTACACCTGTAGGTTCGTTGCCGACGAACCCAAGGACGTAGCGTTGGAGCATTAGAGTTATCAGTTTCCGGTCTTCTTCGTTGGCCTCCTTCTTTTCTGGATCCATCTTCATGCAGTCGACTTTTTGCTCCAGCACCATGCGCACGAACGACAACACGGTGTGAGTGCAAGCGTCACGGGGTACATGGTCCAGAGCTGCGGCTATGTTGCTTTTCAATTCTGTTTCATTGAATTCGCATAGAGATAAGGTGTTTCTGAGAAGATCGGCCAAGTCACCGCCATCGAGGAGATATTCAGCCGGGTTTCTGGAATCGGTTTCAGGAAGCCCGTCAAACGAAAATGTTTCCCAGATGTTGGCAAGTATTTTCTTTCCGATCTCTAAACGAGCTTGATCCGAGAAGTCGACGTGTTCGACCACTGGGCTAGTTTCGTCAACACAACTTATGATGCGGTTCGCAAATGCGACTTTGCAGGCAGTGTTGCGTCGTAACATGGTTGGGATGATCCTTTATAAGCATCAGTCATCAGCACGGGCTAAGGTTAGAATCAACACATACTGTTCTTCGATGTCTGTTGTTCTCCATGTCGTAATGATGTCGGCCAGACTTACGCTGTCAGCCTTGGAACACATCTGACCATTTGCTGCTTCTTGTGTGAACACGAGATTCTGAATCATCCACAATTTGAAGTCTGGCGAATCGGCAATCTCTGGTCGAGAAGTTGAACGTATACCCTCGACCACCGTCTGCAAAGATTCACGCTTTTGATCCAAGGTCTTACAGAGGTTCAACGCAGCCTCGATTCTGGATCGAAATTAGCTGCCTCTTGTTCCCGTACGCAAGATCCGCCAATAGATGTGTCCGAAAACGGGATGGAGCTTTCGTACCTTGATTTGTTCGAGTCTGGTAGAAGAAAACTACCCATGGCCCAGCCAAGGAGCCGGAACACCTCTATCGGCATGGGCTCCGTCTCTCCCTCAATCATTTGGTTGTAGAGCTCGAAGTCTTCGCATTGCAGGGTACTCGCGATAGTTTCATGCTTCAGTGCGAGTGTCTCAGGGGTGTCTTTCGGTTTAGGTGTGTACCAACTGTAGGACGGCCTGTTTTTCTTAGCCACAATCCTTTCGCAGAGCTCAATAAGCTCTTTCTTCGCGCCAGGGTCGTTTTCGGCTCTTCGGCGCAAGCCTTGCATCCAGGATAAAACGCTTCCAGTTCTGCTGTCACACAGATACAAAAACTCCGTCTTCTTGTGTCGGGGAACGATCACAACCACCTATAATGTTCACAATTGTTAGAAGTGCTGATTATTTTCCTAGAGTTCCAGGGGTCTCACTCACCGTATCCCTGTACCAGAAACTGGCAGTGCACCCTTCATTCCCAGTATGTCCTGTATGCTCTTCCTCATCTGGATCCTCCTCGTCGTAAACTTCATGATCCAGGATCGCCTCTTCGTCAACTGGGACGCTTGACTGCGAAAAATCATCCACTCTCGTGCCATCAAGATTGGCAACATACCTCAAGACAATATTACGCTCGAGTTCTTCTTCCTCCTCAGTGGAATAGTAACTCTCATAACTTTCATCAGTTTTCAAAACTTCTTTCTCCATGTTGGCAAGGTACAATCCGAATTTAAGTCCATTGGCTGCTTCTTTCAGACACTGTATTTGCACGAGGTCTTCTCCTTTCAAGAGTTCCGCACGAAGGCTTGCCTGGGTGTACTCGTGGGCAAGTCGGTGCACAAGGAAATTTGGAAAGGTGTTGCCTGCCTCCACTAAGTCTCTGTTGTACATCTTAAGTGGCTTGATCAAGTTGGCCATTTTGTCTAAAGGCGTAATGCGCCTGCTCGAATGTTCTTTGAGTGGGCGTATCAGATTGTACGTCAGAACGAGTCGATATCCAGATGTGACTGGCTTGACCTCATGTAGAACGTCTGCATACCACGCGGCGTAAGATGTCTGGGGATAAGAGTACGCATCTGAAGCAGTCTCGATGGTCTTGTTCTCTCGATTAAACGCTAGGATGAGCTCGCCGCCTTGATGCTCAGAAGGCAAACAAATGACCAACGTTCCAAACATGCCAGGAGCCTTCTCACTGTCCTTGTGAGGCTTGAAGAATGCTCCCTCTTCGTACAACAGCAACTTGTATAGCTCTGCCGAAAATTTCATCCCAGCACCGAGATCGAGTCCGCTGCGAACATCACTGAGAATGTTGTCGATCTGTTGCTCCCAATTGGGATTCTGGATGGTGAATTGAGAAGGATCCAGCTGCCATGACTTCCGAATCGAAGTATCCACGATTGTTTCCGACCCCTTTCCAAACGGGCTCTGTCTAGCTTTCGAGATGATGGCCTTCGCGTCGTCGGGTGAGAGAGGGAGGCGGAGCGAGCCGTGGCCGTTCAAGCCAAGGCCTGGATTTTGGGCATCTTTGACAGTACCCCCACAGGAAAAAGCGCTCGAATTCTGGATGTTTGATAGGACATTGTTAATTTGCTTCCTGATCGTCTCCATGCTCCACGACTCTTCCTCCGATGAAGAGGCGTCGTCTGAGGATTCGGCAGGCTCAGAGGAGTCAGTGTCTTCAGAAGACATGATTTCAATTGTTTCCTCTTCTGCCATCGTGTCGGTAAGCCGGCAGCAGCTTCTGGATCAGCTTGAAGTGACAATGAAAAGGAAGGAGCCACTACCACGACCCAAACACGATCGCGTCGATGAAATCCGCGTCACGGCGCGCCGAGGCTGAAAATACGGCTGGGCATTTGAAGCTGAGACGAAGCTATCTAGACGAATACGAGGCTGCGACCTTATGATAGGAAACAGCAACCTGTGCAAGGTGTGTAACCTAATATGGATATTTTTGCTTCCTGTTCGATGCTCCTTCCAGTGACTTAAGGCGTCTGACATCAAAGCACGAATTACTAGCAGTCCCATCGCTTCTTTGCACTACCACTTGCTCCCATCGTATCCACAGGGCGTGCTGAAGCCTAACGCAGCCGTTAAGTTCATAGTTTGGCGGCAACGAAGACAGCATGCTTCCACACCATGCCCAAGCGCTGGAAAAAGGAGAACAGTGATCCCTTGGGCACGTATCCGAGGTATCGAGCCTGCCACCATGTTGCAAAGGTACCTATATCGAAGAAACCATGGTAAGTAACTATACGTGTCTCCAAATCCTAATCCGTCCAAGGGAAAAGCAAGAGAAACAGGGGCAGGTAAGTATAATCAGGGTATGATAGAGACGTACCTTCAACAGGACCCAACTCAGCAAAACCCAACGCTTCGATCACCCAGGGCAAAAGCACGACAAGAATTCCCAGCGCAATGATCGTGGTAAGCACGGGGTGTTCTTCAATCCATATGCCCACCGCCTTGGCCGCTTCCACAGCTTTGTTGAACGCCTCTTTCAGCGGCCCGCCTGTTTTTTGCACAACGCCGGTTTTGACAGCTTTTTCAAGACACGCGAGAACAGCTCTGGCAAGAGATTCGGTCCAGTTGCTCTTAACGCTAACCACGTCCACAACTTTAGTGCGAACTTCTTGGTCCGATTTTTCTGCGGATTCCATGGCGTTGAGGATGTCATTTGCTAACTTGGCGTCCAAGTTTGAGTCTGCGGAAGTCGAAAGTCGGGACGGGAAATTGTCAGCCTGGCGACGGCCGCCGAGGCATTGTTGATTCAATTTCAGCATGTCTGGAAGTGGACCAGGGTGAGAGAAGAGAGGAAGGAACGGGAAGAAGCAGATATTTTTGTCAGTTTCTCGTCTTTGTAGAGAGGAGGGGATAAGGCCAGGTTATAACGATCAAATGTTACGCAACTCTAACCAGATAGAGCCTGGTTTGGTGAAGTGAGGCTGAGGTATAGTATGGCCTATCGCCCGACCACCCGGGGCCGATCAGGCTGCTCCCCCGTTACGTGCAGTGCAGTTCAGCCAATGTGTTCCATCTGGATTAACACACTGCGAGGCAGATCGTCGAATGATTTGTCTTCTCGGCCACCTTAGACTACCCATTGGGATATTCATCTGTTCTGCATTCCTCCTTTTACTGCGGTTATTGGGGTCAAGTGACGGTCTCTAGAGCGGCTGGATTAAGGGTTGGCGCAGTCTCTCATGGCCACGCAGGCCCGGCTCTCGACCCATTGACCTTGTGTCGATAGGTCCTGCTTTCTTCTGCTCTTATCTGGTACAAGCGCTGTGTCGAATGGCTGACCCGCAGTACTTATCAGCATGGACTATTCTCACGGCTACCGCCGCCAAGAAGAGTTGCCGTTTTGGTTATGGCTGTGTACGATATCACCTCAATATTTCAGTTTTTGGTCGATTGGAGTCTGCCTTGCACCCTTCATCGTCGTGGGGAAAGCCACTCGTTGGCCTCCGCCCACAATTTGGCCTCTTTCACGTCTGTGCCTGGCATTTGACTCGCCGCGTAGACCTGCCGACCGTTAGTATCAACTGCCCTTGACTCTGCATTGCCCTTGACTTACTGCATCCCAGACTTTCCAGGCTTGATCGAGGCTCTTCGTCAGATGACCGCTGCCTCGAAGCTGTCCGAACCAGTTATATTTCCCTTCCTGCTGCTTGATGCTTGTCTTCAACGCGTCGGTCACCTCGGCTTCCTCGCTGATTGCATCAAGGTAAGTTTTAGCGGCGATTCCGAGGCCTGAGCCACTATCACTAGCAAAAGGGAGCCTATGAAGGAGGTCAGCGTTGAAGTTGCACACAGAGGGCCACACCTACTTTTGAACAAGAGCAATCCAATCTTCACGCTCACGGTCAACATCGCCGTTGAGAAACATGCTTGTTGTGACCGTCTCTAAGAGATCACGAAGGCTGGTACGAACAGCAGTAATTTTCCAGGCGAACGTCAATAATTGCTGATCAAGAGGTCCAACAAATCCCATCTCTTTGTGCCGGATTCTACCCAAGCACGCCACCTTGGAAATGAGGTTTGTGTTGACTTTTCGATCGTGGTCCTTATCTGCCACAAAGTCAGTCGGCTTCAGAGATAGACGGTGATGCAACCTACCAGTTTTCGAAACGGGATCCCCGGACGCGAAATTACCAGTGAAAAGCCCCATCCTTAGCATTTCTACCCCGACAATAGTGTGCTCTTCGTCAGCAATTGCCAATGCTGCTTCCAAGGCTTTACCCCAAGTGGTCAACCTGTGCTGGTCGTCAACGTAATCGCGAGTTTGTAGGTATCTGAAGACCGTGTTCAACACAATCTCATCAGCGGTTTTAAGAGCTGGATGTTGTACTTTGTCCTTGGTAATGGATTTGTTGGCAAAGGATGTATCGCTGAGTGAACGCAAGCATGGCAGGAAGAGGTTTTTGTTCTAAGAAGGTGAGTTAATAGATCTGTAATGCAAAAACATGGCTCCAAATGGTGCTCACTTCACTTTTCTCGACAATTGACTGGGCAAGAGCACCTCGAACCTTCCACTGTCCGAGTTTCAATTTCATAGCTGGAGCATCACGGAGCTCAATCGTCAAGTTGCTCGTGTCTTGGTTGACCCAAGGGGTGACTTTGATGACCCGAGACTGGTAATAGTAATGGAGAGACTCAGCCAGGATTTTGAGCATTTCGGCTCTGAAGGGATTGAGGAACTCGATGACCAGTTTACGGTAAGGCTCCGAGTCAAACACACTTCCAGGCAGCGACAACACAATCTCTCCAGAGGTGAGCCAATTGGGAACTTGGGGGCCTAAAATGCCCTTGGAGACGTAGAAGAGCAATTCCTCGGGTAAGCGCTGACCGACGAATTCATGGACATCACCTGGGGCTTCATCGAAATGGAGAGGTGCAACAACTCCGTCTTTCTGCATGACGACGTGATGTCGAATAGTCATGATTGCCTTCTTGTAGCGATCTGCGTATTTCAAGCTCTGAACTTGAGGATTTTCCCGGTGATAATTGCACAGTTGAATGACGCTGTTCCCGGCGCTCTTAAGAAGGGCAATGGCGTCAACTATGCTGGTAAGTTTCGCGGTAGCCATGGTTTCAAGGATAGGGAAGGTGGGCGTGAAAGAGGTGCCAAGTAGGAGTTGGGCGTCTCGAAGCGTCTCTCGATGCACCTTTAGGATATTCTCACAAGTCGTTCGGCTGACCAGGCTTAGAGTAGAGTCCGGCAGAATGAAGTCCGTTACGATCCTGTCGACATCGAAGAGAAAGCACTCGGTGCTACCCATGACCGCATCGATGTATTGATCATTGAGACTGAGGAGATATGACAGCTTTAGACAAATTCAGTTGTCATTCAACGTACTCCTCTGCGAATAAGTAAACTCACCTGCGCGGTTGCGCTGTACGGAGCGACCATGTACTGAACGTTGAGTTCAGCCAAGAATTTTTGAAGTGATCGTGTGGTGCTTTCGACGGGGTATTTGGCCTTTCCAAAGTCTGTCACCGTGCGCTTGCTGTCGCCATTTAGATAGTGGTGCCATGCTTCTTCTTGTACTCTTCTGCTTTCGGCCAATTGCGCATTTGGGACGGTCTTGTTTACATAGTCCAGACCATCGAAAACGAAAACCAAGGTGATCCCATGCTGACGTAGGGTGGCAACGTCATCTTCAACGGATTTCTTGAAGACAAAGGGTAGACCGCCGAGGGCATGCTTCAGAGGCTCGTCGTTGTTTCCGTTGAGGCGCAGGTTGAGGTAATACGAGGCGTCGACGCCGATAACAGCATCTTTCAGGATCTGTAATTGGCAATGTTCGGCGTGTTTACTCGCCCATTGATCAAATTTTTGGACTGGTAGCGAATATGAGAAATGGAACGACTGGTTGTAGAGAGGGTCCATACCTGACATCGTTGGCTCGGGGAGAGGAGGGAGGCAACGAATGGGAGAGCGCAGGTGGGCTTTCAGCGCCGAAACCGCAAGCCAGGCACGCGGAAAGAACGAATGAGAAGATCCAGGTTGCGCAGAAGAACACAGAAAATGCTACTCTGGCAGTCAGTGATGCGCGGGTAGCAAGTGTGTTAAGCCGTTCGAGAAGGAGAGTGAATGAGCATGGGCGGATTTAACTGCACTTGAACAATTTGGTTTCTCCGCATACTATCTAGTATGAGCAAAAACTAAAACGGCACTAAAGGAAACATCGTATGCAAGGCTGTGTCAGAGCCTCGTGCCGGCAGCTTCCCAAAGCTTCAGGCTCCTCTTACGTTGAATGCAGTTTCAAGCGAGTGACCAGCTACTTCGTGGCAAAATTACACACAAACCAACAAGCAGAGGCTTGAATTGGTACACGTTCGTCGTTAATTGTTCATCATGGTTGTGTGTTGCTTTGTTTGCTTGCTTGAGTCATCATATTACACAAAACTTGTAACACTAACAGTTCGTCCAGGACTCCCAGACAGTGTCGTCGTCGACGCCAGCTCAAAGGTTCAGCAATCCAAAACACCTCTGATGCTTTCGTCTTCGTGCTGCACATGGTGCTCTTTCGTGTCAATGCTTCGTCCTCCGCCACATTCGTCGATAATATGTACCCTCAGAAGAACCCTTGCACGCTTCGTTCAATAATATCAATTCGACTGTACATCAATCGTGTTGGTCGCTTCCAAGGGCTGAATTGGAAAAGATGTTGGTATTTTTGTGCCAAAAGCAAGACTCCCCAACGCCAATCAACGCTCACACTTCAAATCACTCCAGGGCTATGCCATTTTGACAGGCTTTTTTACGGGTTGGTTCGGCGATTGAGGTATGCATTTTCTAGATGGCACCAGTGCCTATGCATACTCCACGATTCTCGCTGGCATTCCTAGTAAAAAAAAAATCAGCATGAACAAGTCAGAGGGGGATAATCGAGGCAAACAAACCTTGCTACAATACTTAGTTCGTCGGCAACGCCTGCATTTCGCAAACTGGCGTGTGAACTCTTCCCATTTTCCGCACTTGTAATTGGCACATTGGCGTATACCCCCTCGTGCATCATCTTTCCGACACAAGTTGCGCATCACCACACATGCCCAGTACTGCATGTCTTTCGAATGGTGACGAACAGTGAATTTCTCCACCAAGGGGAAAATGTTATAGTCATCAGGCTGCAGGAACTCTTCGTCTTCGTCTTCGGTGGGTTCGGGAAGAGGTGCACAACCTCGCATGGGTCCGTAGATTTTCTCAACTTCACGATCGATGCGAAGCCTTGGAACTAAATGTGTTTGCTGGAAGTAATGTCGGAGGTAGCAGTATTTGGAAATATAAGCCAGTAATTGCAAACCCATCAAGACATCTTCGTCGCGAGGCATAAGAGCAGTCGTCGAGGCAGTAGCGGTCGCATTTCTCAAGAAGAAGTTGGGGTATGCGTTGAGAGGTATTGCAGGAGAAGCAGCAGTGGCGGGTGGGGGAGGGAGAGGTGAGATACCAATCGTATCATGTGTGGCGGTTCCTAAGGGGTTACCGATGCCAGCGGTGATGGGGGTTTGTTGTGCGATGTCCACATTGTCGATTTCCTGAGCTTGCTGGCGTGGGATAGTAAGAGTCAAGGGTTGTCGGCCATCCATTTCGTTGGGGCTCGTATCGCGCGTTTGGTCCCTGCTTCGACCTTCTGCTGGGCCTTCGGGATCCAATAATTCATCATCAGCGCCGGCCACCTCGTCCATGCTCATGTCGTCATTTTCCCCTGTGGAATTTTGATGACGGATCGACGGCCGTCTCATTCTACGACCAACGGGAGATAGAAGTCCACGGTGAAGAGGTGCTGAGGGTGTGGTTGGTGAGTCAGGATGAGATGTAACGCCTGTATTGAGAGGCGGTAACATAGATGGAAGTCGGTCCACCTCCCGAACAGGACGAAGTGAAAACCCATCTGAAGCATCCATCGAGGGCACCGCGGTAGCAGGAGGCTGAAGATTGAGGGGAGCGTGGAGAGAACCTCCGCTCTCACGCCCTCGAGTGTGGTGTAAATCGCGGCGTGGGAAAACCGTGCGCTCTGGAGGAGAGGTGAAGGCCGTAGGTGTAGCATCTGCTGGACCCGTTTCCGGACCGCCAAATGTTTGAGAGAAGGATTGTGGGAGCTCAAGAGAAGGAGGTGGAGCTTGGCGACGTGAGCGGTTGTCTGCAGCTGCGTTCAGGTGCTCAAAGAAAGAGGTCCTCGTGCCTGGATCTTGTGTTATGTCTCTCGATAGCTTTGAGGATTTTGAAGAGCTAGAGTGTTTGGCACCGTTACGCTTCTCTTGCTCTGCATCGGCTTTCGCTTTTTCCATTTCGATGACCAAAATGTAATCCCATAGTATTGTTGCAATTACTGGAACCATATCAGCTTCGACGACTCGGGTCCGGACATTCTCTGAGCCTCGAACTCCGATGTTCACGATACATTGAAACGCCAGATTCCATTTCCACATATGCATCTCATCTTTGCTCCGACCCTCTTTTAGTATGCAAACAAGGCGCTCAACGCCGCCATCGACAGTAAGGATATCTCGAATACGGGCGGAAGAGGTAGTGAGGTAGGCGAGGTGGTTGAGAGAGTTGATGAGGGGGAGAGTCGAGGTGCAATCTAGGGCTCGACGGTCGTAAAGGGTGGTAGTAATATGAACCGACGCCTTGTTGACATTTGGAATGCTGAAGTTGACTTCTCTCATGTTGTATGGCCAATATCACCCATGTAAAAATTCAAATGTTCAACTTACTCGTGGGGGGTCCACTGAGTCTTGTTGTCGTTAGGGAGGAATGGCGATGTCGCAGGGACTCCCTTGGTGGTTCAACTGGAAAAAATCGAAAAAGCCGGTGTCAGGGGTGATTCGTCTTGGTTCGATTCGAATTGAGCAGAAACTTGGCAGCGTAATTCGTCTGAGAAGTTACAGAGCAGTCGCCATGAAGTCGACGGCAGGTCAGGGAGTAAGGGTAGTGGTCTGAAGGGTGTGGTCGTCAGAAGGCTGAGGGTCAGGTGAGACGTCGGCGCCGGCAACTGTAGACAGTCGAAATCTCCAATGCGTAATAGATCAAATCGTGCGGTACGGCGTGGAAGATCAAGATCAGAATAGACGAGGATTCGTAAAGAGTGTGGCGGTTGGGTTGGAGTCGAGGACGCGGAGTTCCCAGATCGGGACGAAGATGAGGCGATCGAGGCGAGGACAGAGGCAGAATGCGAAGACTCGAGCAATGTCGACGGCAGACGAAGAACAGCTTCTCGAGCACGAATGCAGACGGCGCTAAGCAAGAGGGAGGATGATGAGGAAGAGGGCTGCAGATGGCAGAGATTTGATGATGGGAAGTTTAGGATGGGCGATGATGGGAGAGGAGAAGATGGTGTTGCAGTCCGCAGTCCGTTAGCGTCAGGTAGTAATGAAGTGGCTGTTGGCTGTTTTACAAGACCATCGCTGCTCGAGCATCTGCGCTGCTTGACTAATGGCGCCTACGATTCTATTCTCTTATTGACTTGAGGTGTTTAATCATCATACTTTTCAACATTACACGCACTGCATCCCTCTCAGCGTTCGCAGTGGCCACCCGGTGCAGCTGTTCATCCGGAATCCTGAAACGAAGCCTTGACAGCAGCAATCTTGGAGGGTTGAATTAGTCAGTGTCTAGTTCTGCCAGTGTGGCAATCGCCAATACTTTCATTACAACCAATCCCCGTCATGGTGTTATGATCCCGACACATTCTTCTCTTCTTCGATCAAGGTTCATCAAATCCTGCCAATTGTCTTTTCTGCACGTGGCTGGTGAAGCTCTGATCGTGGCCAGCGCCGACAATCTGGAGTCTGGATCGTGATTTCTGTGGTTCTGGCCTCTTTTTAAGCTCGACAAGTACCCGCCACACCGGGTGGCAGTGGCCCGGATGCCCAAGACCCTCACTGCTGGATCTCTAGAACATAACACAGATCAATTTGGTAACACCCAGCCAGTGGACAAAATAGTTGGCAGGCACGCAGGGTGATCGGCCCTCTGGTAGGTGCCGGCGTCAACGCCTAGGTACATGCGTTGGGTCTCAGGTTTACCTCGACTCTATATCTATTGTTAATAAAAGTAGCACGGGAGTGTCTCGACAGTCCCAACACATGTACCTAGGCGTTAACGTTGGCACCTACCAGAGGGCCGACCACCCTGCGTGCCTGCCAACTATTTTGTCCACTGGCTGCACCATACCATCATACCATAATTATGACACCCTTCAAAAACTCGGGCCAACGAACCTTCTGATTAGGAGGTGGGATGCTATTTTTGCCAGCTTGGTGCAGGCAAGCCGGGCAAGTCTTGTCGAAGCGGCTATTTGGCCAATCGTCGACACCGTAGCTCTTCTCTCCTCACTGATCTTCGCTGTATATACCCTTTCGCACCCAGTCTTTTTCTTTTGTTTGAATCACTGCACACAGACTCGTTCTACTCCTATTTTCAGTGCGATTTCCCGTGTTCGTATTGACAATGCGCCTCTCATGCAAGTCGAAGGGATGAGAGAAGCTGCAGGGTCCCAGAGACGCCGAAACTAGAGCAACCTGCCTGCCATCCGGTAAAGAGGCTGCAGATGTATCGCTCATCAACATGGCAAACGCTTCGAGGATCTAGGTCAATTGGCTGCCTACCACACATAGGGGATCGAACCGGGTATTGTCGCACAACGCCACCCTTTCTCTTGTTCCTATCACTACGATAGTCGCCTTGCCATGACCAACCAGTCGACAGCACAAGGTCATCAAAGCCAGTATTCGCTCTTCATCACGCTGCAAGTCGCAAGCTGGATGAGAGTTCAAGAGCATCGAGCAACGGGAGAGAGCAAGTTCAGCTGCGGTAGTCCAACCATGAATTTCTACCCCTGCGTCTCAAGCAAATGCAGTCAAGTCATGGATGCAATAACAGTGAAGATCCGTTTCATCTGCAGTTTTGTTAAGTTTCGCGAGCATAGACGCTGAAAATGAGTTGGTAGTATTTGAGCAAGCGGCCAACATGGCAACATCCTGGCATCTTGACACTTGGAGGCCATCGATTCCATTTCCGAGTCGCCGATTCAAACTTACCTGGTGAACGGTGTTCGGCATTGGCGGTCTGGGGTTTTTGTAAGCAGCTTGCGCAAGCCTTAAACCTGATGGATGCTCAAGCCGACAGATTTTTTCACGACGGCTGTTCGCAATGCTCTTTATAAACAGGATACATACCGAGATACTTGATTTGCGGCCGCGCGGCCGCGTCGCCGCACGGCCGCATATCGAAAAGTTCGGGAAAAACGCGCAGCATTTCGCACTTGGTGGGTGTGCCGTAAGGCTGCAGGTACACATGTGTTCCTCATGCGTGCGGCCGCTTACCTGCGATTCAGCTGCTCATTGACGGAATGCCACCGGTTTCTCGAAGTGGTTTCCACTTTCAGAACCTGCACCTACATGTCCACAGTGTGGATTAAGAATTCAAACAACGTTCTAAACTCCCTATCTCCTGGATCATGCAGACGCGATGTCATAGCTCAGGGCTTGAGAATGGATGTATAAAGTAGACAGACGACGCGCTTTGGGGTGACATCTCCTGCTCTCAAGCAACAGAGCAACCAAGTCCCAAAATCATTTGAATTATACAATACAATTCAGAATCAAAGAAGCTCCTCAATTCGAAATGGCACCAACTCGTGTATTGCTGACCGGTAGCAATGGCTTCATCGGTAGCCACATCCTCTCGCTCTTCCTCGAGAAGTCCATCTTCGTGCAAGCCGTTGTGCGCTCCGAGGCTAAGGCTAAGAGAGTCATGAAAGACTTTCCAGGCTACGACAAGTCGAAGCTCGACTTCTCGATCGTGCCGGACATGACAGCTCCAGGCGCCTTTGACCAGTGCGTCAAGGACGCCCAACCCTTGGATGCCATCATCCACGCCGCCTCACCTTTCAACTATGGCATAGCCAAAAAGAATGCCGACTTTATCGTTCCCGCCGTTGCTGGTACCACAGAGATGATCAACTCTGCCGCCAGGTATTCGCCGGGATTGAAGAGACTGGTCATCACAAGCAGCTTTGCAGCAATTGGTAATCCAGCCAATCTCCAAGGCAATGGGACAGTGTATTCCTCCGACACCTGGAACCCGGTCACCAAAGACCAGGCAGAGACAATAGATGTGAGGAGTGCATACTGGGCAAGCAAAACTTTCGCAGAACAGGCAGGTAAGTTCACACATTTCCAACGTTCACAGTCAAGGAGAAGAAAATGGAGTCGAAGCTGACTGTTTTCCTTTCTTTGTAGCATGGGACTTCATGAAGACCAACAAACCTAGTTTTGAGCTCGTCGTGCTCAACCCTCCCATTGTCTACGGTCCATTGAGGCACACGATTGACTCGATGGACGATGTAAACACCTCCAACGGCGTCCTCTGGAAATTCATGACGTGGGAGAAGAGTGCAGAACTCCCACCAGACACGTTGCACATCTTTGTCGATGTTCGGGTAAGCATGCGTCCAAGAGTTGCCTGGCGATAGCTTTCACCTGTATGCTAACGTCCATTTTGTCTTTAGGACGTTGCTGAGGCACATTATCGAGCGGCATTTGCTCCCGGAGTAGGTAATCGACGATTTCTCCTCTCTCCTGGCAGCAGCACCAGTCAGGAGACCTGCGATATCTTGAGAAAAGAGTTTCCTCAATTAGATGCGAAGATTCCGCTTGGCAATCCTGGTCACCATAATTTGCCCGAGGGGTCTTTCAAAATCGACAATTCTGCCTCAAAGAAGATATTGGGCTTGACTTACACGCCGTATAGCGAGACGGTCAGGGACACCGCACGAAGCTTATTAGAAGCACAAAAGAAGTTGAGTGCATGAGAGGTGGACGAATTGGGATGGTGAAGAAAAGAGAGTATCCAGCTCCAATTCCGGAAAATACATAGACCCTAGTGTACACTTCTCAATCGAATTGTCGTGCTGCTTCACTGAATGAGTCTTCCCCGGCTCCCGAATGCAAGGGCTGTCCATCCGGCAATTAAGCACATGCCTCCCAGCGGAGTTACCGGGCCCATGGCCTTGAAACGTTGAGGGTCAAGGACTAGAAGATAGAGGCTGCCGCTGAACATGGTCATCCCAGCTGTAAAGAGGGCTGCGGCAACTTTATTTTTGGGAGCAACAGATGCCGTGAGAAGGAGGACGCCGCTGTGGATCAACTGCGGTCAATGGTTAAAGAAGTTCTGCGAGGTCAAGTCTTCGTAGAGATATGATTACCTGATACTGAGCGGCCGTGGACCAATTTGCCAGTCTGGCAGGGTCTGTAATGTGCTTCTTGAGGCCGTGAGCTCCGAAGGCTCCGAGCATGACCGACGAGGCGCCATAGATGCAGCCAACGGTCCAGAACATCTTGAGAATGCGGGCACCAGCGAATGACAAAACTTGGAACTTTTAGAATGACTCCGTATCCGGAAAGTGAAACCTAGGAAGCGCGATGTACTTTCTGGAAGTGAAAAGCTGAATGGAGCGATGGTGAGATGTTTGCCGTGTTTGTCAAGTTTTCTAAAGGGAAGGTGCGAAGGCACGATGGTGGCACGAAGGTTAGTGGGATACTGAGACGGAGCTATCTCAGCCACTCCCGCAGGTGCCACTCAATCAAGTCCCACTTGAAGTTGCCGATGGAGGCTGGTGGCATTTCATCAGGATCTCCTCAAGCGCAGGGGGGGCATCGGCGGGGGCTGGTCGTGATTAAATGCTCACAAATGTACTCGGACGAGACACAGGCAATAATGATCAAAGCGGGAAGCGAGCCCCAGCAGAAGAAACTCTGTACCAGTGCTTGCATCTGGAGAAGAGTGTCCGGCCCCTGGCGTAGCATTACTACCTAGGTGCAAAGAGATTTCGGAAGCCCTCCGCGTCTTGTTCGATCAATACTCGTATGGCTCGGAGCAGGTTTGACAGCCATCGTGTAAAGAGTCAGCATTTTATTTGAATCCTCCAATATGTCGATTAGCGAGGCCCTCTGGAGTAACACGTGTGGTTCGTGAAGGAATGGAGCAGCCAGCACTCTGTCGATCAATCAACCTAGTGAAACTGTTAATAGAATTAACAATAAAATAATGTCCGTTGCTTTGCTCATTTGTGCCATATGGTCCGCAACGTCTGAAATAGTGACCACGGTGGACGATAAGGCTGTGGAGAAGGACGGATGAATGGACTGGTGGCTCGTCCGGGTGAGGAGCGAAGATCAGGGGTGTTGGCGTTGCAGGCGAGGCAGGTTACAAATGCATGCCGTGACGCCCAATTTCTCTTTCTGCCCAGGCGAGCTGGCTGTTCTCGCTTCCCAATTTTATACTCTTTGCGTCGGTGCTGGGATTGGCAAATTCAGATCCCTGGGCAGGCCCGGCGCGCCTTTTTGGGCCTTGTAGCACCACCCGGCTTGTTGCCCCCGACAAGCCTATGCCAGTGTTAAAAGCTAATGCATCACGCAGTTGGTGGCAGTACGTACAAAGTACTGGACAATGGCCAACGCCGTGATTTTACGAAGACTGCTTGACCGTACCCTTGTACCTAGGTAATCGTGCATCATCAGCATCTTGATCAAACTTGAAGCTAAGATGAGATGCATGTACGTAGAGATCAGTGGTTGTTTGTCTGCCATTTTGTCCCCAAACTTCGTAGTCGGCCGGCCTCGTAATCCATTCCGGGAAAAACCACAGAGAAGGGCCCAGGGGGTAGCAAGGAATCCCTGCCGCGTTAGACACCTTCCAAGTGGGACACCACCAAAGTGTTCGACCCAGACGGACCCAGATTGCAAGCACTGGCATCGGGTGCAATTGAAGTGTCCACCTCCCCCAATTCAATTCTGTGGCCCGACCTCACCACCACTGCAACCCGCTACCAAACCAACTTTGAACCTTCACGCTTCGTTCTCGATTCTCAGAGACACCCTCAATCCTTC
This sequence comes from Cladophialophora exuberans, assembly GCA_030068005.1. Classification (NCBI taxonomy): domain Eukaryota; kingdom Fungi; phylum Ascomycota; class Eurotiomycetes; order Chaetothyriales; family Herpotrichiellaceae; genus Cladophialophora; species Cladophialophora exuberans. The sequence goes on from JANSVK010000107.1 coordinate 55,450, forward strand.
TCTCTTTTGATTCATCCTCGACCGAGCCCAATCCTCAGCCCTCTGCTGCTGCCTCTCCTCTGCCGCCTCCCGTTTTTCCGACCTTCCAATCGCTCCTCTGTGGCACCCGGCAATTATCCACCCCATCCCTGATACCGGGCTCGTTTGAGCTCCTGCGCCCGATCATCGCCCACCTTGTCTCGACATCAAAAGAGACGTGAATCTCGCTCTGCGCGTCGCCTTGAACGGCTCATTCCGTGACAGTTGAATTTTTGGCGAGCTTTCAAACCTATTCTGGTCCGACAAGGACCTCATCGGCATCATGTCGACCGACTTGAGCGGAGAGCAGATGCAGGCCAAAATTACGGCTGCGAGAAGAGAAGCTGAAGGCTTAAAAGACAGAATCAAGCGCAAGAAGGATGATTTGGCCGATACAAGCTGTAAGTGCCTCGCGACCTGCTCTTGCTGTCGCCTTTCCGTTACTTGTCTCGCAAGATTGCTAATCACCGATGGGGGTTTCATCCAGTGCGACAAGTCGCCCTGAACAATACCGAAGCCTTACCACGGATAGGCATGAAGCCTCGACGAAATCTCAAGGGTCACCTTGCAAAAATCTACGCCATGCACTGGTCGACAGATCGTCGGCATCTCGTGTCCGCTTCGCAAGACGGCAAGCTCATTATTTGGGATGCCTACACCACCAACAAAGTCCACGCTATCCCCCTCCGTTCCTCATGGGTCATGACCTGCGCGTATGCCCCTAGCGGCAACTACGTTGCCTGTGGTGGTCTCGATAACATATGCTCCATTTACAACCTTTCCACCCGGGAAGGCCCCACACGCGTCGCTCGCGAGCTGTCAGGTCATTCAGGCTACCTGTCGTGCTGTCGATTTGTCAATGATAGAAAAATTATCACTTCCTCTGGTGACATGACCTGCATGATGTGGGATATTGAGACCGGCTCCAAAGTCACAGAGTTTGCAGATCACTTGGGCGATGTCATGAGCATTAGCATAAATCCCACAAACGCAAACATTTTCGTCAGTGGTGCCTGCGACGCATTTGCCAAGTTGTGGGATGTTCGAACCGGAAAAGCCGTTCAGACCTTTGCTGGACATGAATCAGATATCAACGCCATCCAATTTTTCCCCGACGGAAATGCCTTCGGAACTGGCTCCGACGACGCCTCGTGCAGGCTATTCGACATTAGAGCAGATCGCGAGCTGATGTCGTATCAGGTACATCCCACCCATATCTTGATCCTGATGCCATCTACTGACAACCCGAGCAGAATGAACAAGTACTTTGCGGTATCACCTCCGTCGCCTTCTCTGTCTCTGGACGTTTACTCTTTGCGGGCTACGATGACTTTGAGTGCAAGGTGTGTACAATCTCGACTGCGATTTCAAACACAAGACTGATTTTTGTGCTAGGTGTGGGATACTCTACGCGGTGATAAGGTTGGCTCACTGAACGGCCATGAAAACCGGGTCAGCTGTCTTGGTGTCAGCAACGACGGGATCAGTTTATGTACTGGTTCATGGGATTCTCTAGTGAGTGTCCTGCCCGAATCACGTCTACCCATGGCAGACTCGCTAACCTTGAATTTTCCCCTCTTAGCTGAAAATTTGGGCTTGGTAATCGGGGCGCTGTGGCAAAGCTATATCCTGTTACATCAGTCCAGAGCTGGCTCGGTGCCATATTCAATGTTTGGGGGGTCACTCATCATCAACATCATCCTCAGCAACAAAACCCATTGTCTCAGCAAAACCTCCTATCGACAGCTTTCAACGATTTTGTCTGTTCTTCCCCGTCCCAGCTGGGCCGGATGATGAGAGTCCCAGGGAGAATCGCTCTTGTTTTTTCTAAACCTCAAAATTCTCCTTTCTCTTCTAACTGGATAAAGCTTCTTTTTGCGCGAAGGTGGGAAATGTTCAAGGTCAAAAGCGAAACCATCACAGGTCTTGCTTGTTTCTTTTTTTCTCCCGTGAGCCACCAGTCAGGCTCGCCAGCATCATCAATAAAAGAGCGAGAATGAGAGACCCGACCTATTCGCGATTGTTCCCGAGTTCTACGAATGTCATGATCCCGGAGGGTTTACTGCTGTCGGAGCAAGAGAGTCAAGGCTATTATCGTGTGCTGTCCAACAAACTTGTGTTTTTGTCATGCTGGCAATACGGGGCCCCCATACCTACAGCAATCGACGCTGATCTCTTTTCACCTCCCTGTACGCCTGTTACTCTTTCTTAATGTCTCTCCAAAAAGACTCTAGTTACTATGTCCAAAAAAGTCCACCCACAGAACCAACTACATCCTGTTCCCTTTCTCCTCGAGTGTCCCAGTCTCTTGTCTTTGAGGTGCCCGTGTTCTTTCGAAACAGATTGAACGCGCAAGGTGTTACAGACGAAAGGTCACGACCAAAATAATAAGTTCCGATAAGTCCGTCCCGCCACGAAGAGCCGAACTGACGTCGTTTAACTCTTACCTCCCCAGCATTCTGTTCTGTTCAATGACTCGATGAACCCTGCACCACCGTCGAGTCTCGCTCCCACGTTCCCCTAGTGGCCAACCCGCCTCCCCGAGTACGAGAGAGGGAGGAAAGAAGATCACACACCCCTGGAAACTTGCTAGAATTGAAGTCTAGAACCTCGTCTCCCAAGATTTCCCTAAAGTTTTGCATGCATGCCTGACCTTTCCCCCTACCCCCTCCCGCTCCCTCTCGAGGAGAATTTTCCCATGGACGAGATCTTAGTCCTGCGATGCATGTGAGTGGAGTGCGTGCGTGTATGTGTGCTCGTGGACCTGGGAATTTTTGAATTGGGCATTGGAGTTCCAGCAACGTTTGGCGCCTTTGCCTTTGGGCTTGGGGCATTCATGGGCCATGCTTGCCATGCTTGCGCCACCAGAGGATCACTGCCCCCAGAAAACTTTCCCCGTCGTTCTCGACTCCCTTTGTTTAAAAGTTGGGACGCAGTCTTTAGTTTTGATTTTGATCGTCGTTCTCTTGGGGTCGTCGCCCCGACCGGCGCGTACTGCTGTACCAGTACGCGATCCTTTCTCGGATTTTGGCACGGGCAGCCAGTGAGCGGCCCTGCGCCCCCTCTCTTTGCTTTAAGAATTGGAAGTGTATTTTCACGTGGGTACGTAGAAGTAATAGTACGTGGGTTCTTAAAATTGGGGTCACCATCCAAGAAAAATTTTACGCTCATTGCGAATACGAATACTGACATAGAAGTACTGACATAGTACTGGTACTTATCGTCCGAATTGGAAACTCGGATTTGTGATTGTGGCGTTAAGTTAAAATACCTACCCAGTACCAGGACGAGTCAATTGCCCAGCGGCGAAGAGGGCGCACGACTCATTAGAAAGTGCCTTGGAAATGATTCGTGAGATGGATTTCTCACTTTCGTGTTTGGTCTTTTGATTTCTTTCATTCGTCTTGGGGGGTGTCTTGCTTGCGATGTTTCTGTACAAAAGAACCACAAACCCACAACGCTATCTCAGTACGTAAGTTAACCTTAAAAACGAACCCAACGGGATGTATTCCTTTCCATAGGACCGCTGTGTACCTTCCGAGACGTTGTAGCAAAAGGGGAAAACAAACAGTCCTTGATTCCGTTGGTGCGAACGCTGCCAAAAAGCAAAACAAAACAGGTGGGTAGGCAGGTAAATCGTGGGGGATCTTGTGTCTCTTTCTCGGGTTGACGAGGAAGGGCCGTCGAAACGTCGAAACCGAAGGTTACCTGGCCGGTCACATCTTCAGGCTTCTTGGGATCTGTGAGCAACGCCTCGGTCGTGTCTCGCCTGCTAATGAAGAGCATGGCTTCTTTCCCCAAAAGAGTGTTTCCAATCCAATGTCCCAGAATCAGTGTGTGGACACAGCGCCTGTGGAAACCAGCTCGGGGATAATGCCATGTGTCCATTCATTGCCAACATACATGCACAGCATGCAACCTTTCTCGTATTTTGGGTTCACGGCTTAACATGCACACCCGTCCCGGTCCTGATCGAGGTTGATATTGATCGGGTCCGAGAAGTCACCACCGTACTCCTCGCTCTCCTCCTGCGCCAGGGCATTCCTGGCAATTACCTCGAATGCTTGCTCAACATTGATCGACTCTTTCGCGCTAGTCTCGAAATAGGGCATCTGTCCGCGACTCTGGCAATACTGCTGCGCTCTCTTGTTGCTGACCATGCGCCGGTCCTCTCCCATGTCAATCTTGTTACCTAGCACCACGAAGGGGAAACTCTCTGGATCACGAGGACTGGCCTGGATGAGGAACTCATCGCGCCAGGAGTCCAGCGTTTCGAAGGACTTTGTCGAGTTGACATCATAGACGAGCACGCAGCAATCGGCACCACGGTAGAAGGCCACACCCAGGGATTGGAACCTTTCTTGCCCTGCTGTATCCCACAATTGAAGTGTCACAATTCGGTCGTCAACGGTGACCTCTTTGGTTAGGAAGTCGGCGCCTATGGTGGCTTTGTAGGACGTTGAGAATTTCTTGTTGACCTGTAGGAACCGTACCGATTAGGAGGCTGCGCAGGTAGAGAGGGTAGAATAGAGGAATCATACATATTGGTTCATTAAACTGGTTTTACCGACACCGCTATCGCCTAGGATAATCACCTGGGCAGAAGTTGATATGTTAGATGACTAGACTCTGAGCGATAGAGCTGCGCCGCGGCTAAATACCTTCAATAACACCTTCTTCCTCGACGCCATATCTGCTGTGGAATGGGAGTCTCTTTGATGATCGTCAAAGATGGAGGTTGAGAGCAGCTTCTGCTGATATCGGAAATGGCTTGTCTGCGCCTTCGCTCTTTAAGCTCAGGTCAACTGGTGGCTACGCAGCCGGTGGAGTTTGTCCGCAGCCAGGTCACGCGCAGTCACAAAGGTAGGGTAAACAGGTTGAAAAGGTGGCAAAGTTTGGTTGCCTTGTTCAAGGCTGCAAAAGAAATGGTTGCTGAGTTTGTGGGAGAGGGAGCTTTGAAGTCACTAGGACAGGTTGATGGAGTCTTGCGACACTGCCAGCGGGAAGCAGAGAAGTAGATGTCATTCATCTATCGGCAATGACAAGCAAGGGCAAAGCCACTTGAAACTCCAGCCTCACCAGCGAGTCTCCAGTGTCGCAGGCAACTGGGTCTTTTAGTGGTCCTAGTACGTACTAGGTGACCTCGGTGACCATTAGCAATCCCCCTAGGCTACCGCTACCGAAGGACAAGGAAGGTTAGCCGGATACTTGTGACTTCCCTCGCCGGCTTGTGAATTGTCCACATGTCCCTCTGTCTTTCGCCCGGGCGATGACAATGATGAATTCATGATAACAACAATCTCTTGGTTTGTGCATTTCTTCTATGCATCGCTGCTTTGCTCCCACTCACCTAGAATGAAGTGCTTGGCTTAGAAAATCACCAGGGTAATGGATATCCAATGACACAATCATGGCGACATGGAAGGCACAGTACTTGGAAGCCTTACAGGCCAGAGATGCTGTAGAGAAAGCCAACCTTGATCTGTACAATTATTGTACGAAATTGGCGGATGAAAAGGCGGAATTGGAGAAAACGGCCAGACTTGCAGAGAAAACAGCATCCACGCCAGAAATACCGCCATCTGCGGTACCAGGCCCTGTCCCAGCGGCAGGATGGGGGATTATGAGAGTCACGTCGCCAGCCGCCCGACCCGAGTCTCCCAATTCCAATACTGCCGCCGCTACGGCGACTCAGCTCACGCAATTAAGGCAAGACCTCTCTAAAGCACAGACTGAACGAGCGGACCTCCAAGCCCGGCTGGACGCCACTTCGCGAGACCTCGAGACTCTGAAAGCCAAAGCTCGAACGGACAATAAACGAGTCGCGCAACTCAACGCTTCCGTGTCTCAACTCACCATTAAAGTCCGGGACCGGGAGGAAGAACTGCGCGGCAAGGCCAAGCTGATCGAAAATGTCCAGGACGAGAACGTCACTTTGAATCTCCAACTCAATGTGCTCGAAGAGCAGTCGGCCAAGTTGAAGAAGGAGAATCAGGAACTTGTTGACCGGTGGATGGCTAGAATGGGCAAGGAAGCAGACAGAATGAACGCAGAGGGAAAATTTGGGTAACAAGAGGAGTTCAGTTTTGTTTGATGTTCCCCGGAAGGAGTCCTTCGGGCACTCCGAGTTGACGCCGTGCGAACTGCTGAGAGCATCAAAAGAGCGAGTTGGCTGACGTTGAAGAATAACAATGATGATAATGATGAGCACGACGATGGGCGCGGCACAAAGGCTATCATTCTGGAATTGCGCGCCGATGCGGCGAGTGAACACTGAGAAGCCAGCGATTGAGAGTCAGGAAACCGTAGATGACTCTCCAATACAGTTCCGAAGGCACGCACTTTCATACAGCTCATTCCCTTGTGTGAATATGTGATCCTCCCGAGTCAGTGCTGACCGATTAAAATTGATTATTCCAAAACTACAGAATCCAATGTCTTTCATACATCATCACAATGGTTCCACCTCCCGGCCCCCTAAAATACAGCAGCCATGAGCGCTCCACTTCGGTACATAGTACCTTGTCCATTCATCCTACCGGCGCTATGCAAGAGAAAAGGAGACCGGTATCTATGATCACCCACGCCGCCGCCAAAAATGCAACAGAAGCCCCTAATATCCAATCTAATAGTGAAATGCTTTCAAGCTGTCCGCGCTTTGGCACGCCGTTGCCCCTTCATATCAGCTTTGTATTTCGTGCGCACCACAAGCTCGTCGGTGTCTGCTGCCACAGGACGCCACTAACATTTCCCTCCACCGCTCAAACTTTTCATAAACGCTTGCAACTCTCTGGAATCCTTGCGCTGGTGATACCATTTGCCTGGGTCGTCAGTCCAACTGACCATGGAACTCCAGCGCTCCTTCTCCACCACTGTCAAAACATTGATCGGATCATTGACGTTGGAATCCTTGATCTTGTGCGTCGGCAAGCGGAACGGTTTCAGCGAGACGATCTGGCACCCTTCCTTGAGGTCGAGGAAGACATGTTTCAGCTTTTCGTTCAGTTCGGCAGTGAAGGCTTGGTTGTTGAGGAGAACCACATCTGCTCGTTTCAGAACGGATCCGATTTGAGGGTGGATCAGAAAGTCGCCATGGAGGAGGTGGATTTTGCCAGGCTTGATGCCCCAGAGACGGCATCGGGCCGGAAATTCCTCTGCCTGGAGTTGCGCAAGAGTGTTTGGGTTGTCCATCATCTCGCAGCCCCACGATTCACAACCAGTTTCCAGTGCGGCTTGGAGGACGCAATTGCCGACGCCGGATCCAAGATCGACAAAAACTTGATCGGATTTGAGATTCGTTTCCTGAAATATCCGGCTCAAAAACTTGGGCAACAGCTCACCATAGACGTTGTCGGAAAAGCCCTCATACTGTCTCACCAAGTTGACCTGGGGTGAGACAGTACGGGCGTACGTCTGGTTTTTGATAATGTGTTCCACTAGATTGAGATCGACTCGGCGCATTTGATCCAGCTTCTTTGCGATTGTGCCGTCTTTGCGCTTCTCGGCAACCAGGGTATTGAACTGGTTGACCAGGTCAATGTATTTCGACTGAGCACCTACCCGGCCTCTAACGCCAAGTAAGGCCTGTCGTCGTAGCTGTTGCACAATGCCAGATCCATCGGCGTCGCTAGTCACTTTCTCGGCTGACACGCTGTCTAGGTAGTACTCGGCGACAATCTTCATATTTGCTTCGATTTCGTCCAGAGGTTTGAAATCCGAGGAGTCTGTGGGCTTCACGAGTTGGTATTTTTCGGTCTGTAGCGAGGTCGGGTATTGCAGCTCGATAGAAGGGCATTCATCCTCGTCACCTTGTAAGGCTGTAAACCATGCCTCATATTTGTCTCGACCGTGTTCCACCAGAGTGTTATTCGCAATGTCGTAAGCATGCACGATGTGAAAGCCGCCATCTTCCTGTTCTTCAGAGAATGCATGAGTGTCCCTAACTTTGCGCTTCTCGTCGATGGTCTCGTTGCGCTCAAGGCGGACCCGCTTTCTAGGCTTGTTCTCATCCTCTTCACTCTCGTCATCGGAACTTGTCAATCTCGGAGTAGACACTGCGGGAGATGCTCGCTTTGATCGATTCTGACGCTCTTTCTTGATGCGCTCGATTGGCTCTCCACTGCCTTGTCTGGAAGACAACGAGACCGGGGTGCTTGACTTGCGAGGGGTACTTGCAGCCTGCGAATGCGCGCGCGCAAGCGATTTCTGGGATTTTGGATGTTGCTTTGAAGATGCCGTCGGCGGAAGAGGTTTTGGTGTTGGGTTGGGAATCGAGGGGACAGTCACAACTTTTGTTGCGATCTTCAGAGGGGCTTTTTTCGCCTTCATGGCAGAGAACGACATGGGTCGACCCTCGGCCGGTAATGACCCCATCTTGGAGCGCGAGCAAAAAAAACCCCGAGATGGGTCAGGAAAGAGTGTGTATTAGATTATGCCGACATACTAGATAAAAGTAAAGAATGTGGCGAGTGCACGGTAGGGAAAAAGTAGAAGAGGGTCAGAGTGAGGACTGACAGGTCTGTGGCACGCGGACAACCTTGAACTTGGAGGGAAGGGAAAAAAAAGCGGCATCAGCCGCACGAGCCCCAGTGAGGCTGAGGCGACCAACGAGGCTTTTCCACTGGCAGCCTGGCAGCGTACCTTGCATTTTTCAGGGCTCGGCACACGTCATACCACAAAACCCGTGGAATGTGTCAAATTGTGCACACCATACAAATCATATCAAACTGCAAGTCACTTTCAATTGCAGAATTCAGCCCTCCGACGATGAGCTGTTCCGTCGCTTCATTGGGTTTGATGGCCCCCGATCAGTCTTCCAGTTATACTTGGAATTGTTCCCCCTGTAGTCCTTCCTCGGTCGATCCCGCTCATCAGTCCTGGGTCTAAACTCGTTTACAGGCGGAGACGGCGGCAGCGGGTGTGTTTTCATCCACTTTTCCAGCATCTTGCTGATCTTCGGACCCCACACATCCTCTCCGGCTTCCAAGTCCTCGTAAGTGAGAGTAGACACGAACCCTTCCGGAGCCGGATCGTGAATGCTGAATTCGCCTTGTTGGCTCCGAATCAGAGAGGCCATTGTGCCATATGAATCACAAGCAATGCCCAGGTCGTGTGCAAATGATCGTACGTAAAAGCCGCTGCTCACAGTGAGGCGTATGGCTGCCGCTGGTGCATTGGCTGGGTTCGGCTCTAATGTCGGCATATCATGTGTATGCAGCGCTGCTTTCATTTTCGGAGGCAATTCGTTAGATGCGGCGAACTCTTCGCGTCTCTCCCTTGCCGGAGACCGCCGCCTCGTCGAGTTCTCTTCTTTGGCAAGTGACTTCTTTGTCGACTCGGCTCCAGCCATAAGTTTCTGAGCCACAGCTTTCTCTTCATCTGTGCCCTGCTCTGCTGGCCATCTGAATTCGTGTTCTCCAGGCTTATAGAAGTCGAGTAAATCGCATTGAGACACTTCGATATCGCGACTTTCCAGTTGCCGAGGTAGTTCCTTGCCACTCCTTGCATACTCGTACAGCTTCATACCGTCTATTTTTATCGCACTGTAGATTGGTGGGATCTGCTTCAGCTTTCCTTGAAACTGTGTCAATGCATCTTCCACGACGTCTTGGGTGATATTGTCGGTTGAAGCTTCTACCATTACTTTGCCCATAACATCGTAGGTGTCGGTGCTTTTCCCGAATAGGACCACCGTCTCATATGTCTTCTTACAAGCCAGGAAATCCTGAAGGGACTTGGTACCCCTACCAATACCCACGATTAAGACACCCGTTGCAAGAGGATCAAGGGTGCCACCGTGGCCCATTTTGAAAATCTGGTCATCGCTGGTCCGTTTGCGGCGTTTGTGCTGATACCTGTCTTGGGTGTCTCGGGCAACAACTGTCTGCTGTAGGAGCGGAGCAAAGAGTTTGGATTCTGCAAATTTATGCTGTAGATCTCGAAGAACCTGAGCGGAACTGAGGCTTGGAGGTTTGCTAATGGCTATTTGGATTGCAGTCGAGTTAGGGAATAGACGCGAAAACCAGTAGAGTCTTGGGAGAGGAATCGGCCTCACCGAAGACACCTTCGAGGACTTTCCCCGGAGACTGAGCCATCTTGAGAATGAGAGATGGTCTGATGAAACTCATGAAAAGGAATGTAAGAGTTGAGATGGAGTAGTGTTGGGGTAGGCGAGCACAGAATGAAGCATCCAAAGTCAAATTGAAGATTTCAGGTCGATCTTTGAAGACTCGGAGTTGAAGACACGCTCAAGCCGCTGAGAAACCTGGCGTCGGCAGTAGCCAATCACAGCTGCGGAAAGCCTTCCAGCCCCAGGCTTTCCATCCCACTAAACTGCAACTCTTCACTTCCCCCCTCCACGGCCTCTCTTGGTTTTGAACTCATCATCATGCCTCTGTTTCAGTCTGTCACCGATCTACCACCTTGCGCTCACCTACTAGATGAGTTCCGAGACTTAACCTCGAGCGTACGCCTCATCTGCGTCGACCACCCTGTCTGACTCCTATTCCCTCTCACCAGTCCCTGGAACTGCGCAAAAGACCTTGCAAGCCGCAGCATGAACCTGAGATCACGTATCTCTTGGAAATGGGAACCTTACCGGAAGATCGCGTTCTGAAACCCCTCGACCCCGTCCCCAGCGACGTGAACGACTGGCCGGACTTCATTTTAAGAGAGGCCAAGATCTTTTACCAAGGGAAGGGTCGATACGCCGACTTGCTGCAGGCCTCGGAAGAGACGCCACTATGCGTGGTGGGTGAGCTGATGCCACTCGACGACGACCAAGATGATTTGGCCTTGATCGAAAACCCTACCCACGCGAGAATAAAGATAGACAACGTGACAAATTACAGTTTTGGTCAGGATGACAGTGGCAAACCTGTCATTTGGGCGGCAGGGAAAGCAGGCTGGTACGAGATAACCCCCTCGGACCGTTACCTGAGTCACTATAACGACACCATCGAAGTCATTGACCTCTTCTATTTTATGGTCGACCAACATCGAAAGCTGCCTCGGAACCGACAGCGATTCGGATTCGTGATCGATTCCTTCCTTACACAATATCAGAAACATACAGACTACCGAATTGACGACGATGACGAGGCCATGGAAACGATACACAAGCATCATCGCTTTCTTCTTAAGCAGATGATTGAAGAACGCGAGGGAATCGATTGGTCTCAAACCCATCTCTGGAAGCATCTGGCCGAGACGTACTCAGATGAATTGGAAGAGCTCAAAACTTCCTTGACACGCCAAAGCCAACCAGATCAAACGATGGCAGACTCTGAATCTTCGTCTGAGGAGGAAGAGGAAGAGGAAGAGGAAGAGGAAAGCGAGAGCGAAGCTGAAGACGAAGAATCCCAGACAGACGAAGCTGACAAGGAGTCACAACCCGAGTCAGAGAAGACATCAGACGATTCTAGCGACGAGTCTGATGACGACAATTCCGAGGAGAGTCCCGACACAGCCATCAGTAGTAGCAATAGCGAAGACGAAAGCCCCGAGCCGGTCGACTGGACCAAACCAATCTGGGACATGCTCAATGTTCTGCGCAAATCCGCAAATTTCAATATGCGTCACTGTGGAATTGACGAAGCCGCGACCGAGCTCGAAAAGCTTCCTGCCTTTGAAGGCACTCACAACGACGCAGTGTCAGCTTTCGAACGCTCGGCCGAGCCTCTCCTCCGCCTAATGAACGAAGCCAAGTTGCGCAAGAAGTTCAACTGGTCCACACGACGGATCTACGATGAATTAGAAGCCACACTCGCCGATGAAGTGGCCGACGACACGATCAAGACCCCAGGAAAGCCCGGCACCAGGGAGAAGCAACGGCATCGCATGAAATCGGTGCTTCGCCCCAGCGGAGCCGGCAAAGCACACAAACGGGCTCGCGGCGCGGTAGACGAGGACGAAGATGAAGAAATGGACGACGCGCCAGTCTCGTCCCCAGTTGCCCGACGACAGGGTCCTGCAGTGAGCGCCAGGGCCCGGGAAGGCACGGTTGAGTCAGCGGCCAGTCGCGAGGACAGTCCAAGCAGGCAACTCAACGGCCATTTCGACCCTTATGCGCTGCCGGAGCTGCCACCGGGGCCAGAGGCTCAGGAATTGATCGATCTAGTCGCGGTGGAGGCGAAGCGAGTCGGCCGACAGAACCAGACAGGTCATTTGAAGGAATTCCTTGGTCAGTGGGTCATCTAGGAGTTGCAGCGCTTGTAGTTATTTTTTCTTCTTATGCATACATCCTCTTTGATGATGCTGGAGGGAGAGCGGTTCGTGCTGCACAGCGGCGGCGTTTTCTGCGGCTCCCCAAATACTTTAGTATCGATTCATTCAACAGGGCTGAGAGACCCAGCTGAGGATTGAAATTCGGCATCCAGTGATGCTCGCGTTTGTACGATTGTGATACCCCTACTGTTGCTTTGATAGTCGGTTTTCTCTTTTCAATATGACAGAGCAGGGGGAAAGGGAGACACAGGGTAGAGAGACAGAGTCATGCAGCATAATCCCAAACGGAAAGCTAATGTTCATAATTCGATGCTTCCTTGTGCTTTTTTAACAGAGAGAACCGTAGCCAAGGGCCGCGCTCTAGAACGCCTATTTTCCCAATGCTCCCAACTTCATCGCGCCGCCGCCCTCTTACTTTTCCCCGGCCGTTTTGCCCCACCGCCCTTGCCTTTCATCCTGGCGGCCGAGAAGGAGCGCATGTCGGCACTGCTGGCGGCGTCGCCGCTCTTGCTGTGCCGCTTGCGCCCGCCAAAGCCGTACTTCTGGTCGCGCTTCTGGCGTTTGACGCCGGTACCCGAGCCGGGACCACGTTCGCGGCCAGAGCGGTCCTTGGAGCCGGCTTTCTCGATGTCCACGGTTTGGAAGAGGTCGTCTTCGAGGTTGCCTTCGTTGGTCTTGCCCGTGTCGTTGCCTTTGCGCTCTGTGGGTGCCGAGAGGTTAGTAACTGGTCATGCGAGAGGAATCCAGAAGGAAACATTGAGTCCCAAGAGGAACTAGCACAGGGAAATAGGGTTCACACTTACTCCTCTTCAATTCTTTGATCTTGTCCAGCGTATCCCTCTTCTCGCGGGCTCTCTCCTGCTCTTTGGCGACCTGCACCGCCTTGCCGAATTTCTTCGCGTCCCTCAGCTTGCGCGCCTCCTCGGACGCCTTCTTCCCCGCGGCCTCGTCGTACATCCTCTTCTTGACGCGGCCCATGTGTTCGTCCGTCTTGACCATCTCGGCAAAGTAGTCCGCGGGGCGGGAGAAGGGGATTTTCTCCTGCTTGAGCATGTCCCTCGCGGAGAGGACCGCTGTGCGAGCGATACGGTAGAATTCCAGTTCCCGGGTCAGGTCGTCGTTGGGGTCGGGGATCGATGTTGAGGTGGGTGGAAGCGAGGAGATCAAGGAGTTGTGATGGTGAAAGGGGACGAGGGACTTGGGGTTCGATTTCACTACGGCGATGCGATTGCGTGAGGCGATGAGGGCGGGGCCGTTGTTGATGGTCATCTTCTGGTAGGGGATCGTGTCTTCCAGGTCTGAGTCCTCCAGGTCGGACACGGGGACGTCGGAGTCGTTTTCTGCTTCCGAAGCTGAGGCATCGGCAGGTTGAGAAGGCTGAGGTATTGTGCTTGTAGTCGTGGTGGCATCCATTGAGTCGTCTGCGTTGTCAACTTCGTTGTCAAAGTCGGCAAAGTCGTCCTCGACATTATCTTTTGGCACCTTGCCCTTGGTATTCTCTTTGTCTCCTCCCTCACCATTCTGCATCACTGTGTCCTTTGCCTCGTCCCCAAGTTCATCCTCGTTTTCCTCCGCAGTCTCGACCTTCTGTCGTTTCCGCCTCTCCGCCGCTTTCACCTGAGCCTTTCTCTTTTCCGCCTGATAGTCTCGACCCTTGTGTGCGTCGAGCGCAGCGAGTAATTTGCTCTTCTTCGCCATTACTGCGCCGAATATTGCTGTGCCCACAAGGAGTGCCTGACAGTAAACAATACGAATTTCGCTTGAGTTTGTCTGGTCTCAAAAAAAAAGTTGGAGACTGGGGGGATTTTTTCTACCGCAGGATAAAATCTGCGGGTAGTCACGTGCCTTTAACCGAGTAAGATACGGTGAAGCGCCGCCCCTCCAGGCTTTAGACATCTTTGCAACCCGCCGCGCAGTCGTGTAACAAACTGTTTGTGAATCCAGCCGCCATTCTGACAGGTCACTTGCCTGCGGTGTATGGCAAGCGCCGAGTGTCCTGGAGTCTTGAGCTATCATGTCTAAATGAGAGGCCAGCCGGGCGGATTTCGACTGCGTCTTGACAGCGCACTTGCATTCCCTCAGAGTCCCTGAAACGTTCATTGCATTCCTATCCGTGCTCTCCTGTTTGCACAGCATCCCTTATAACTTGGCTACTAAACTCGCAGTGCAAGAATATGGTAAGTCTCTCTCCAACAAGACACACTTGAGATCTCTTCTACCTGCCTCGTCCCTCCCGCGAAGAATAAGCAAGCATGGCTCACGGAACCTTTTTCCAGTCCGCTCCTGCAAGCCCCCCTGTGCCTTCGAATCAGTCGCACCACAACTCACACGTAGCGACCAACACCATGCACAGCCGACAATCCCGCACGAGCATGAATCTGAACGCTACCGACAACGGAGCCCCCAAGGAAGCCTCGGCCGCGCTCGCCGAAGCTATCGACGACTTCCTGGGCGACCTGGAGAAGAAGTTCAAGGGCATCAGCCAGGAGATCCTCACGAAGCTAGACGATATGGCAGAGCGGTGTGATCGGCTGGAACAGGAGATGCTGGTCCGAGAGACAAATTCCGAGGCCATGGGAGGTGCCAAGGGCGGGCCCGGCAGTGCTGCTGGGTCGGGCTGAACAAAGTCTTCCCGATGTAGGAAATGACTGACGGCTGATACTCTTGAGAAAGAGGAATACCAATGTCTTATCTGGACCGTGGATCATGATGACTACGACGAGGGTAGAAATAGTAGGAAGCAGATAGCTCAAGACAACGAAGTTTGGAGGAAATCACAAAGCCTTTTTTTAAAACTCCTAATGATACCTAGTCCAATGTACATAACCTTCGTGGCCTGGTGTCTGAACCGCCGATTTTGGGTTCAACTCGTCGATTCTCGCAAAAAGTCAAAGTATTCGCATGGTCACCGTACTTCGTCCAATACCCTCTACAACTCGCTCTTTGCCTCAGGTTCCTTGACAAGGAATTTGCGGAGGATGTTACTCCTCTTCTGCAAGTCATCAATCTTTTCTGGGGCCAAACCGCCTTTCTTCAATAGACCGGCCAGTCTGGTCTGCTCCTTCATGGCGTACTCGGGGTTGCCAGTCAATTTGCTCAATGCACGTAGATAGTAGTCGACTGACGTGTCCTTGATATCATTGGCGGCCTTCTTGATCTCCGCGGTAGCCTTTTCGACGTCTTTGAGGCCGTTGGCAGTAACGTATTTGGCCAGGACAGTGTCAATGAGTTCGATAGTACCAGCCTGGGAGGTCAGTGTGCCTCCAGGTGCACGGTAGGTACCGGCCTTGGAGTTGACGAATTCCACTAGCGCCTCTTCGCTGCGTCCACCGTTGTATGGTTCTGGCTCAGTTGAACCCTTGGGGAAGAATTTGATGGTTGGGTAGCCGGTGATGCCTTGGGCTTGAGCAGTGGCTTTCGAATTCTCGGCCTCGGCGTCGATTTTGGCGATCAGAACGTTGGGTTCGTTGGCGAAGTCAGAGGCGACCTTCTCCCAGGTAGGAGCAAGAGATTTGCAGTCTGATGATGCCGTATAGATTAGCACGTGCCCACTCTCTCTTACGCAGTCAAGTTTGAAGAATTTGCAACTTACGTCCACACCAGGGTGCCGTGAATGCTACCAGAATGTCCTTGTCTCCGCCGATCTCTGCTTGGAAAGTCGAGTCGGTCAACATCTCGACATGACTCGGCGCCTTTTTGGGTGCTTTAGTCTTGACCCCCGAGTGCTCGGTCACGAAAGTCGTCAAGCTCTCTAGATCACGGCCACCATTGTAGTCCACGGGCTCACTACCGGGCTTGCCGTCAAACCATTTCAAAGTCGGGAATCCCTGAACACCAAATCTCTTGCCTAGATCTTTATGTTTGTCTGCATCAACGTTGGCGATGGTCACTTTGTTGCCCGAAGCGGCAAAGGCGGTGGCCAACTCTTCGTAAACTGGTGCGAGGTTTTTGCAGTGACCGCACCAGGGGGCAAAGAATTCGACGAGAGCGGGCTTGCCGGACTCGAAGACGACGGAATCGAAGTTTGAGGGAATCAGGTTGATCACATCTGAAGCGGAGGCGAGGAGGGGCAGGGCTAGGGTTGCCCAAGGGAGGAACGAGCGTAGTTGCACCATGTTGGCGCTGTGTTGTTGGGCGAGTAGTTGGCTGTGGATGTCGAGCGAGCGGTAAGTGATAGACGGGTAATGTTCGATTGACAGAGGAAAGAGGAGAGAGAATGTCAAGAGAACAAAATATCAATGTCGGTGTCTTTAATTATGGCAAATGGGTACATGTACATCTCGAATTTCTTGGGGGCGTGGCTCTTTTTGGCAGGGATATGTGATTTCCAAGCATCACTACTAGTATTAGTCGCTCGAGGCCACCTTGCCTCAACATTCACAGCCTTTGTTTGCACATCACTGGTACGCATGGACTCGGAAATTCTATCTTTATCTTCCAGTTCGCGTTTCATGATTAGTATCGTCGTCCGTTGTCCCATAGACTTTCTTGTCCACTACCTTCCGTTGCTATCTACACAAGCCAACACTGTCACAATCGCCCGTGCATGTGGCTTTTGGAAAAAAAACCTATACCTCTTGTTGCAGACATTAAACTTAGGGGGTATGTAAAACGATTTGTTCTCATAAAAAGGCTGGACTCCCAAGTTCAAGACACTGTAAAGTCATCATCGACAGAAGCCTGGCACCATCCGTCGCCGTCGCTTGTTCCTCGTCACATAAAAAGTCCTCTGGTATGCAAAATTCAATCGTCACTTGAAATCACCGTATGAAATTGCCGTCGTGGCTGTCGGTCTGGATTCCTCTCCTGTTCTCTTATCTGGCGCCGTATAATTGGTGGTATGCAGAATGAGCATCAACAAGCACTGTATCGCTAAATCAGTAAGGAAAGTCAAGAGCCTTGAAGCTTGACTTACTTTGTAGAACTTGTTGCTGGGACTGTTTGCTTTCACAAGCGCACTGTATACATCTTCCGTCGAGCATGTCGAGGATGATACTCCACGCCATCTCTTCTCGTTCAAGATCTGGCAAGTCTGGCCGCTTGAAATCCCCTAGATGGTATTTTCGGTTGATGGTTTTGACATTTCCATCTGTCGCCGGTGGAGAAAATATCAAAAATCCTTGATCGTCAATCCTCATGAACCGACGTTTCCACAAGAATGATTCTGGAAATTGAACATTGACATCTCCTATGTCAACAACGTGCAGTAACGACTCGGCTGCTGAGTCTTGTCGCGACCGGTCGTGATGCTCTTGTGTGCTGTTTGGCTGAGCCTGATAAAGCTCCTCCTTAACGCTAGATTGACTTTTGTTGCGCGCGTTTGCCAGATTGGACATTCGCTTCATCAACCTGCTTGTCATTGAGCCTTTTGTCTTCTCCTCGTTGATAGACCCGGCATCACTGGCTGATCGAGGACCATGGCGTTTGTAATTGCCAGTCTTGGATATCTTACTATGGTTTGACTCGGACCGTGGCAAGTTTGTGTGAGAGGTAGATCGGTGAGAAGAAAAGGAAAACCGGCCACGTTCCGACTTTGTTGGGCTCTTAACCCTGGGTGGATGCGAAGCCAGATTGGGATCAGAGGCAGATTGCTCATGTTTTTCGTGCTCAACAATCAGCGGACTTCGATACAGGTTCAGAGGCGTGTGGAAATTGGAGCTTGGGGCGAGAGGTGGGTGCTTGTGGTTTGGATCACGGACAATTCGGGCTGTGACTGAAATGGTTTCGCCTTTGTGAGACGATCTGTGTGTATCGACCGAGGCACGTGGTTCCCCAGTAGTAGGCTGCGAATGAGGATCATAATGTGGGCCTTTGCTAGGTAATGTCCTGGGAGGTGAGTTCTCAGTCGACGCGTTCGGGGTTTGTTGTTGGTTTGTGAGGAATGACGACCGTTTCATGAATGCAGAAAACGCTGATGTTCCCGCACTTGTCTCACGAATGGGTTGTGTCACTCGTGGAGGACTAGTCTCTTTCGTCCGCAGCACCTCGAGTGCTTTGATGCGTTTTGAGATACCAGTCCCCAGGGTAGCCTTCTTGGTGAGAGGTACTTGGGGAGAGTCCGTTGGTAGCGGTGGCCATTGCGGAAGGGCCGTAGAAACGCTCCGGACACTACCACTTGTAGACCTACCTCGATCAGGGGTCGTGGCAGTGCTTCGTCGGCCTGTTGAATGGCTCGTTGTGGGAGGTTTGGTGACTATTTCGCGGAGACGATCTGAACTTCCCTTGGACATAATGGGAGTTGCTGGAGATCGTGCCACAGATACAGGCATCGCTTCATGAACAGTCGCAGTGTGAATCTCGTCAATCAAGGAGTCGTCTTCGGACAGATCGGAGGTTGACGTATTGCTTTTAGATACCCGCAGCTTCAAAGGCTCTGGACGTCTGGATCTCTCGGGGGAGACTGATATTTGTGCTGGTGGTGCTAGAGTCGAACCGAGTTGCGTATCCTGATTGATTGATTGGGATTTAGCTTCAGGCGCATGTGCTTCATCTTTGGCGGGTGTAGTTGCCAGGTAAGCCATTGCAGCCTTCATGTCGCCTTCTGCGTCAGCCTCGGTCTTGGAAATACCAACCGAAGAGCTAGGCCTGCTAGATGGCCTTGCTTTTGTTGAATCTATAGCTTTCTCGGTGTCAGTGCCGTCCTGTGCCAGGGCTTTCGGTGTAAGCGACGAGCTCGTGGCAGAGGACAGTGATCGGCGCGCACGAGCATTGTCCTCTTGTTCACTGAAAGAAGAAGCCTTTGTTGATGGCTCTTCTGAGATGTTCGTCATGATCGTTGGCGAGCTAGTATACGAAGATTGTGTAAGCTTTGACTCCTCGTCAATATTTTTCAGTTGCTCTTGACTGGGGATTGATGTCAGTCGCGCACTCGAGGCGTTTGTACTTAGGCTTGAATCGGAGACATTATGAGCATGCGAAGCCGCGGGTGTTGATGTGATCGCTGTAGCTCGTTGCGCCAATAGCATGTTCCGTTTTCGAAGCTGTAACGCTTTCATCAACCGTACCTTTTCCGGAGTTGTTGTAGATGCATCTCCAGTTACCGAGGCTGGTCTCAGAATCGCCGAACGACTATCGATAGGACTGTACGGTGCTTGAAGAAAGGAGGGTGACGGGAGCGGGGGGACGCCGTTGACGGAATGACTCGCCGTGGCGAAGCGACCTGGTACACTGCGTGTCGATTGTTGCGAGCCAGGTCGTAGACCAAGGCTAACTAGTGATTTGTTGTTGACCCGGATAGAAGTTGGAAGATTTGCGACTGGTCGTATACCCGTGCTGCTGTCGGTTGTTCCAGATGTCTTGGGGCGACCAGATGGTTCAACGTGAGGTCGCGGGCCCAGTTTCTTCTTTTTCGGTTTGACACTTGTATAGGACGCGACGTTACTGCTCCATTGGCTAATGCTGTCAGATTCTGCGGCGGAAAGGTGGCGAGTGTGAGGACGAGGGGTGGATGGGCCAGATGATTCTGCTGTGGCCGCGGTGGTTTCCAAGAGGATGTTACTTGTGGCTTCGAAATCTGGAGCTCTGGGTGCTTCACCTTCGCTAGTCGAGGGCGGTGTCGGATCAGGTGTAGCTGGTAGAGATTTATCTGTGACGGAGGATAGTAACGGCGAGGGCAAAGGAGAGCCAGACAACTTCGGCGATGCCAGACTTTCTTTCCTAGGAGGACGAAGGGTGTTTCCTTGCGGCGCAAGGGCAGCGATGACGGGACTATTGGTTACTGCTGCTGATGACGCTGCCTCTTCCTTCCTCTTTGCCAGTAGAGCTTTCGCGAGGACAGCGCTTGCTGGTAGTTCATCAAGTTCATGCCTGCCAAATCCCGTGGTCGACTTGGGGGTCAAAGGGAAAGGATCCTCCAGCTGTGGCGGTAGCAGATTGAGACTGAGTACCTCGGGCTCCTTCTCTTTCTTCTTTTCATCCTCATCTGGAACAATGGTGTCCTCGGCATCTTCAGAGATCTCGTTCAGCCTTCTCCGTCGCAGGGACGAGCTGGATGAGGTCAGGGAGGCAGCAGACGGTTGCAGCATGGTGGACAGGCCCAGTGCAGATTCAGTCAATTCCGAGGCTGTTGTGAAAGAGAAGACGGTATCATGCGGTGTGAAGGTTTCCAGGACAGTTTGAAATTGCACGGTCAGTCGCACTGCGTAAGTGAAGCAGATCGTGTCAGCCAGCGTAGACTTTTCGGGGGTACTTGACGTGTCACTCACCTTGTAGCAATCGAGAAGTTCCATCGGGAACATATTTAAGAACGACTTTCTTGCGCCGATACTGCACGAGGCCGTACAGCGGTGATTTTTCTTCGTACTTTTCAATCGTTCCGCGCACTTCAGGCACACCTCCCGTCCCCTTGCTCAGAACCTCTACGGTGTCGCGGTTAACATATTTCACCAAGAACCTAGATCCTTGAAGTCAGTACTCAAATCCCCGAAATACAACATACGCAGCAAGCCGGAAAGGAAACGATCGTGACATACCATCCTCCTGCATCCGCCTGCGCAGCTTGGTGCGCTTCGGCGACTGCAGCTCCATCAAGTCCATTCAACGACATGTCGGAGCCCTCATCGGGGTGGCTCAAGGGTGGCCGGCGATTCACAGAATGATCGCATAGAAAACACGGAGAAAGGTGCGGTCCAAAGAACACAGGGTCAGGAGCACAGGAGGACAAGGCTCATAGCATCCGAATCCACTCGCAGGACTCCAGGTGACGGGCAGGAACAACAGCCTTGACAGCCCCGAGAACGTGCAGAACGCAGCTTCGAGGGGAAGCCACATGCAGGATGCAGGACGCAGGACATTTTCACCAGACGGGACCACAGGCTGGAACTCTACCCGCAGGCTACTTACGGGCTAAGGACCCTCATCCACACCCTGTCGACACCCTCAGGGGACCATCGTATGGGTCTAGCACACTTTGCGCGCTGACGGACCATTACCGACATGATCCCTGGGCCCCAAAGAGTGCAAGGTGTGTGACGGTGGATCCAGCCTTTGACTCTGAAACCTCCGAAGACATGTCTGATGTGCAGCTGTCATTCGTTCCAGCTCGACATATCCACGAGCCAATTTCCTGATCCCTGCAACTGTCCACCGCCGGCCCAGGAAGGGAACATTGGAATTTCCTACCAGACTCTCATCTGCCCGTCTCAATTCAAGCGAAAGCCTCTTTGGAATCTCCAAAGCCTCAATGATGGCCACATCGCCAACTACGAATTACAACTCAATCTATCCTACCGCCGTACGCCTCCGGGCTTATAGTCTCTCGGATGAGAGTGCCGATCTTGCTGGAAAACAATGGCGGTTGCGAGCTACGAGTAATTGTCGGCACTCCGCCCGAAACAAATCCTGCATCTGGGCGCATTTTAAGCGAGGATGCGCAACTGGCGAGTTTGCGAGCTTGCTACTCGCTGCCAATGCCCTGACACGCTTGCAATATCACGTACAACTTTGCGAAAGCTGCCAGCACGAGCACGTCTTTTTTGCTTTGTTTGAGCTTCGACGTGGTATTCTCGAACAACTTGAATCTTATTATACTCCCGCCACCCACGTGGACTGGACGGCGACGGGCGCATTGTGGGCGATCTCATTTTGCCCGGAAATTTCGACCGCCTACGGACCGTACTTTTGAACTATTGGCACGCCGGTGTTCCTCCATTCCCATATCATTTTCATGGCACAAATCGAGGGGAAAGTCAATTGCCTAGTGTCTTCCCCCAGGTCCCAAATGGGGGAATGCTACGAGTCGACTGCCCGGGTGATAATCGCTGCACAACGTCGACGGGAATACGTCAACGCACTGTGCGCGATCCCAGGGTTGCGCGAACCCTTCGCCTGAGCACGTGAGGGTTGGAGATCTGATCACCGGCGACGGCCGATCGCAAGTTTGTTTTCGACATAAATGACGTGGGGCTGAAAAATGCTGGTCGAAACGACAAGTTCATTGTCCAACAGACCTGCGACCCAATTGATCAGTGAGTGGATTTTATGTGAATTTGATACGATCTAGCCTTCGAAACCATGGCCTCGCTACCTTCCGTCTCAAGCCTCCCGTCACTTGATGCCGAGGAGCGCGCTCAGGTGCTCGACTCCTTGTTTGAACCATGTACACAGCTTCACACACTGTCCGTGAGCTTGCTCCGTGAAAAAGAATTCACTTCCTACAACGACCTTATAGATGCCGTGAGCCAGCAGCTAAGAGACCTTCACCAATCGAACCTCGAAAGCGATCACAAATGGCTCGAGGCGATCCTATCTGCCCACCCTCGACTAGGTGAGAAGAAAGTGGATAGTGAGCAGTCTCGCAAGGAGCAGGCTCAGCTCAATCAAGGCGGGGCCGAAGAGGCAGAGAAGCTAGCAGCATTGAACAGGAGTTATGAGGATAAGTTCCCAGGGTTGAGATATGTGTACGCAACCCCCCTGTTCTTCCGTTACTCCATGACTGCGCTCAACCTTGTTGGTCTGTAAACGCGTATTCCGCCAGAACTTGCCATTAACGTCTTCCGACAGCGTCTTCGTCAATGGAAGAAGTCGACCCGTGATCATGGAAGACATGCAGAAGCGAATAGACCGGGGTGACATCGAACTCGAGAAACAAGAGTCCATCCAGGTAAGCGCTTGGTCATATTTCTTCTATGCCCAATATCTGTATCAGCCGTGGAAAACAGGGCTGTTTAAACCCTATACTGACACATCTTCCACGTCTGGAACAAAAGGCAATGCGCGATATCGCGAAAGATCGTGCGAAGAAGTTGGGCAGCTGATGTCATGTGCGTCGTGTGTACGGAATATGATCTCGACGCTAAGACATCGCGTTGGAAAGTATCTGGAACAAGAGCAACAAGACATCGAGTTTCAAAGTTTGCAGGCTCATAAGTGTATCACGGGTGAAAATACACACCCGTGCCAGATGAAACACGTCCCATTGCGGCCCGTACTCGTCTCTCATAGTCCTGTTCTTTCGCTTTCCTTCTACTCTAGAAGCAGACTGCGTGACTTCGCCTGGTCCCCGTACTCGCCTAGGTATATAGGTTCCATGTGAAACATATCGGCAGAGCCAAACCCCTGCTGGAAGCAAACAAAGTAATCCGAGCTAGTGAGACAGGCTTGTGCGTCGATACTCCTACCACCGAGCGTTACTTCTCGAATGTGTACCTCATCCACTCCCCAACGGCTTTCAGACTCTCCCATCTCACACTCTCATCTGAATCGCCCATCAACTCCAACAGTCTGGCTTTGAGACCCAGCTTCTCGAGCTGCGTCCGCTGCTCGGGTACATACTTGACCAGGCTACCCACATCGTTACACCCGATGGCCAAGACCTTCTTGTCCGACTCCCAACCCTTGGACAGGATTTCGGCCAGTTTCTTTGGCAACTCACCGGACTTATCGTCCAAAATTTTGCGTGCATTTTCACGCCAGAAAGTTGGGTTGCGGTGCGGGGGCGACCAGCGCAGATGGCCCGAGTTGACTTCGTCAGCGTACTCGTCAAAGGTCGTTTGATTCTTGGTGTACTCCTCGAGAATGGATTTAAGAGCCTCCAGATCTTCTAGCAAATCCGGATCTGTCAGGTGCCGGCCGCTCAGATTTGATAAAAGAGCAGGGAGTCTCGCAGTGGTGGCCGTCGCGATAAGAGTCTCCTGGTTTGTCGAAAGGAGGTTGGTAAGGGTCGCCAAGAGGAGTCGAGTAGTCTTCTCCTTTGGAGACATCCGCAGGAGTTGTGTGTATAGTGGTATAATTTCTTCGTCCCTGGGTAAACGTTAGCCCGAGCCTCATTTTCCAACCAGACGGATTTTCCATACTTTTCGAGTCCCTCGCCGACCATTTCACCTTCAAAGCTGAGCTGCCATATCACCAATAAGACATGGTACATCAGCTGCAGGCCAACACCGCCACTGAACCTGGTATCGCTGCTTCTGATGCTCGAATTGCCACTCCAGAGCGTAGAGTCGTTGTCTTTGGCAGCTCCAGCGGCTTTTCTTAAAATGTCAAATAATGGATCTACTGTCTCGTCCTTCTGCTTCCAGAACAGCTTCTTCGACTGCGTCGTTCGGAGCAGTTGGGACATATGCTGTACTCCAATATCTTGTAGTGAACTGTCTTGGCTCTTGACTAGTTTTGCGAGATAGGAGTAGAGTTGAGGTAGCGCTTCATCATCTCGCGATGCTGGATGTGGCGTCGTGGTTATTGAGATGGCAACTAGGTTGACCAAGAATGTAGCAGAGAGTAACGGTACCGGGTCGTCGGGACTGTTCCCTTGGCTGAGGTAGGACAGGAACGTCTTATATGGCTTCGGCTGCTCTAGAATGGCCTGTGCAAGCTCTGGCGCATCTACTTCATGTCAGCCGAATGCTCTGATGCCTAGAGCTGGAAGGGCTGTAATGGCGTACCATTGACAAGGTCTGTCGCCAGCACCAAGACATATTGGATTATATCAGGTCGTTTTGATGCTTTCTCGAGAACGCTCTGGCCATCTGACCCGCCAACAAGGAGGCTGCTATAGCTTTTGACGTTTTTCTCAATTATCTCTTTCCGTTGCTCTTTCCTGACCTTGTCAACTGATCTGATCTTCTTGAGATGGTCTTCGGTGAGGTTTCCTGCTCGAACGGCGCCGTCCCAAGGGATCTGCCACAATGTTAAACGCTGTAGCTTAGCAGAGAGAGCAATGTGACTGACTGGACGACCTCTGATGGTGCTCTGGAAGTTGGCCAGGTACGTAGGCGGGCTCAATGACATCTTGTCAAGAGGTGCACCTAGACTAGATGCAGTGGAGAAGTGAAAGAGGTCGGACGAAGGTTATGGTTAGGCAATGTTGGCCATGAGCGTTAGGAGTGCAGCAGGTCTTGTCTAAGTCAATACTTTTGTAAAGCTCGACCTAACTAGTTGGTTGAATGCGGGCTGCGGGAAGCTCTTTCTACAGGGTTCAAGTCCGAAAGTTGCTAGCGGGAGCTGGTAAGTGCAGCAAGTGCCACGAGTGCCTGGACTTGACGAGGCTTGACGTCGGCGGGACCGCGCAACCGCGCAACCTTTCCCGGCTTGTGGCTGCGGTGTCCGCAACCTGAGCGTGAGTTTGAAGGAGAACAGACGCGTCAACATTTCTTTTTCCCTTCATCGGCAGCCGGTGACTTGGTCGCACACTCTTCAGGCTGCAATGGAGCAGACCAAACTCTCTCTCCTGCTGCGATTAATCTCCGATTCTGGCTAGAGAGACCCTGCGTGAGGCCTCAAGTATCTTCGACTATTAGCGCTCCGTTCTACCATGAATTCCAAACAGCCTTCGAGATGGAATTTCTTGCAGCAGGCTGTAGCCTCTGTCGAGTCACGACTTGACGATATACTCGCCGAAGAAGGCGAGCGCCCGAAAAGAACCGGTACACCTACTCACAGTAAAAAACGTAAGTTCCTCGTCCAGTTGCGTTTCAAGGGAGGCTGATCCATCCCTAGCATCATCCGATCTCTCACGAAGTAATAGCAATGGCTCCGTCACCAATGATCGCCTCCAGGAGCGCCTCGCGCGAGCCATGGCGAAGAAAAACGCAAGCCGCACTGACAGTCCAGCACCTTCTCAGGACGATCCGTCACGACCGATGTCGAGAGGAGCAGAAGAACTACCGGCATCATCGACCGCAACACAAGATGATGACATACCAGTAACGGACGATACACTTGTGGATCCGAAATCGCAACGGTCCATTGAAGCGGTAGAAGATTGGAATGAAGACAAGACAACAGAAAATGAGCCCATTGAAGCAGCCGTCACAAGTGAGCCAGCCCAAAATTCGACCAGCACCACGAACCTCATACGCCAGAGTACGGACTTCACACGTGCTTCCACAGAGGCCATGAGAGAAAACCTGACATCGTCAAGTAGACCATCAGAAGATACAAAGAGGCCACATGAATCAGAAGAGGCAATTGAAATACAAGCAGAGATGAATGTCTATCTTGAGCGCATAGACGCGCTACGGAGAGACTTACAAACACTAGTCAATACCGTTTCCGAGTCTGCACGCAGCACCGCAGAGACAGCAAAGGAGGCGGCTAGTTCTGCCGCTGCGGGAAGTCTAGAACAAAAGATGGCGCAGAAAGATGAGAAAATAGCTCTTCTCATTGAAGAAGGCACCCGGCTATCCAAGACCGAAATGGAACTTCGCAGCACGATCAAGAAAGTCCGGGCTCAAGCCACCGCCAGCACTAAAGAACAAGATACCGTCAAAGTCCGTGCAGACAAGGCCGAACGTGCACTGAGAGTTATGGAAGACCGCGCCAAAAGAGCTGAAGCTTCAAGCAAACGGGCAGAACAAAACCTGGCGGCAAGCAGCGCTGGAGCGAAAGAAGTCGAAGCTGTGAAGAAGGAGCGAGACGCGCTAAACGCTACATTGGCTGAGATGAAATCTCAGTTGTCAAAGGCCAGTTCCAGGGCGGAGGCCGCCGAAAATAAGGCACAATCAGAGCAGCTTGAGAAGGAAAGACGAAGGGTGGCTGAACTGGAAGATGACTTGACTTCTACGAAATTGGAGCGGGAAATCACTGAAGAGAAGCTGCGTCGAGAGGTCAAAGATCTACAGGCCGCTCTGGAGAAAGAAAAGGAACAAGCACGTTCCATGGAGAGTGAAATGCTAGGCGAACAAGCAGCTCTCGAAAGTAAGCTTGAGACATTCCGAGTGCGGGCTGAAGAAGCCTCATCCGCGGACACTGGTCACACTCAAGCCAAACTGCTCCGGCAGATTGAAACATTGCAAAATCAATACGCAGCGGCGAGCCAGAATTGGCAAGGTATCGAGAGTTCTCTCCTGGGACGGATTGCCAACCTGGAAAAGGAACGCGACGATGTAGTTGCAAGGGAAACAGACGTACGAAAGAAAGTCCGAGAGACCACGTTGAAGTTGAAGAACGCGGAACGAGAACTGGACAGCACACAGAGCACATATGCTGATATGGACAAGTCTCTGGCTGATGCGAATGATGAATTACAACGATCGCAGAAGAAAGTGACCCAGCTAGAAACAGATCTCTCCAATGCCCTGAAAGATCTCGAAACACAGAAGCAAAATGGCGAGCGAGAAGTGCAACGAAGAATCGAAGAAGAGAAATCGAAATGGACGGGCAACCTACACATTCCTCGCAACGAATCCCCAGCAGCTTCGCTCCGCAAGAATTCAGGTCTGGGTTTTGACATCAACCATCTTATGAGTCCAGTGCAATATGAGCGGGCGCCTAGTCGACGATCTTCGGTTATGCCCAACACGTTTGAGTCCAACACGCCACCTCGTCAACATTCTTTCCGTGGAACAACGAACGGGTCGATTGCGGAAACACCATCAGTGGTGATGTCGATGGACGCAGATGAATATTTTGCGAATGTGCCGCCCACGCCGATGACACCAAGCCACCCTTCCCAAAGAGGTGGCGTACATGACCTGATTTCCACGTCGACTGTCGCCGCAGGTCCTTCAGTCCAGCTCGTGGAACGGATGTCGGCTAATGTCCGTCGGCTCGAGAGCGAAAAGGCTGCGTCCAAGGATGAACTCGCACGTCTCACTACCCAACGTGACGAAGCTCGTCAAGAGGTGGTGAGCTTGATGCGCGAGACGGAAGCAAAGCGCAAAATCGAGGAGCGGTTGAAGGTGTTGGAGAAGGAGCACGCCAGTCTGAGCCAGCGACACCAGACTACGTTGGAGTTGCTAGGCGAGAAGAGCGAGCAAGTGGAGGAACTCAGGGCGGACATCCTGGACGTGAAGCAGATGTATCGACAATTGGCGGACACGATGAAATGAGCCCAAGGCATGCCACTCACAGCGCGGACATCTTCTACCATATTTTACTGCACCCATTCTTTCTGTAGAACGTTTTGACCTTCGCAATGACGCAACGGATTTGTCGTGCTCACTCGATATCGATTCCTTCTCTTTCGGCTGCTTTCACAATATAAGATCTCACTTTTGCATCGGGAGCGCAGTCGATGGCCAGTCTTTCATCGTTGTCCTTTTTGTCAGTCTCCGCGCCAGCTTTGAGCAGCTCGACAGCCACGTCGCCGTTTCCTTCGCTAATAGCGTGATGTAGTGCGGTCATGCCATCCATGTCAGTCGCGTTGATCGGGGACTTATTCTCAAGGAGTAGTTTCAATATGGGCACATTGCCAATAGCAGCAGCACGGTGGAGGGCCAGTTGCCCTCTCTTGTCTTTTACCCTCGCACTCGCACCGTGTTTGAGCAAGGTCCTGCACACGTCGAGGTTATTCTTCGACACAGCCAGGTGGAGCGGTGTGACACCAGAATTCGTAGGCATTTTGGCATCGGCATCTTTGGACAGGAGGAGTTCGATGATGGGCAGGCCGGAGTTGTCTTTCAAAGAGGAGGCGATGGCGAGGGGAGTCCAGCCCGACCCATCCTGTACATCTGGGTCGAAGGAGCGGGTGGATGTGAGCATCTTGACAATGTCGAGATGGGCAAAGGCGCAGGCCCAGTGGATGGGCAGGCGTTCGTCCAGATCGACCAGGTTTGCTAGTTTGGGGTTGGCGCTCAAGAGGGATTCCACGGCAGCAGTTCTGCCTTCTCGAGCGGCTTCATGGATGGCGTACTTGTTCTCCGCCGGCTCTGCCATGGTGGATGGACGATGAGAGAAAATCGAGGCGAATCAAGAGAAGGTACCTAGGCACAGGTACTAGGCAAGTGGTAGAACCAAGTGTCACCCGTGCAGAGTGATTGAGTGCTTGATCTTCAAGTTTATTTTTCTCCCCCGCACTGGGCGTGGCTGGCATCGAATCTGGACATCCGAGTCTCGCGGAAACTTGTCAAAGTTAAAAGCAGCACGCTCCATGCAGAGTCTCTTACGAACCACAGAAGAAGCAACCACCGGTGCCCTGCCCGCTGCAGTGACACAACCCAGGCCTTCCCAGTGGCAGCAACTTGATTGGCACCCTGGAGTTTTTTGTAGTTCGCTTAAGCCACCGGACCGGATAGCGGGGGGGAAGCATTACCATTGACAGCTGGAAGTTTGAGGGCATCCAGGCGCCATATCTCATGGGTCGACCCGCCTATCTCCCGCCCTTGGTTCCAGCGTCCACATGATCCAAACTCTTTCCCTACCTTCAAGTTGACCGGTTTTCACTCTCAAAATGCCAATATTATGGCTGGACATCTTCAACAACAGAGCAATGGAAAGGCCGTGAGACCTCATCGAAAGGGCTATCACAGAAGAGCGCCCCGTGCCTGCGATGAATGCAGGCTTAGGAAAATTAAGTGTGATGGCGGACTACCGTGCGGCCCATGCTCTGTCTCTAAAGACTGTGAGGCCGCTTCTTCCTCAATTGCACAGTATCTGTTAAGCTGATAATTGAACAAGCCTGTTCGTATGATCCTGGAACACGGCCCCGTGAGACGCCTACACAGAGAATCCGGAAACTCGAGTCATGTCTTCGGTCAGTTCGGACGTCCCTGGAGCAGCTGAAGGCGCAGAACAAAACCACCGCCAGCGACGACATCGACTCAGTCCTCAATGCCTTGGACACTTCGTATCCCGATCCAGGCGATGCCGAGTCGAGCGCTGATGAGGACGATGCAAAACACCGCCGCCTGAACAGCATGATGGGCAGCACTGGCCGCAACATTCTTCAATCCGCCTCGCAAACAAGCTACTACGGCCCGCACTCGGGATATGCCTTCGTCTTCAAAACCCTCGAGCTTTTTCGCCGCATGCCGGACAATCCGGTGCTGGCGGCCGAAACCCAGAACATCACTATGACCTTGTTCAACGCTCCCATGCCCGAGGCTGAAGTCGGGTCACACTACTCATCACAGTTTCAGAGTCTCCCAAACTTGGCAATCACATTGAATTTACTCGATGTGGTATTCACAAGGTGTCATCCTTTGATTCAATTTGTCCATGAAGCCGATTTTCGAGATATGGTACACAGGCTGTACAGCGAATCTGCCCTGCAATTTGGTGCTTCGAGCCGCGATTTTATGCCTTTGTTCCACTCCATGCTGGCCATTGCGCTGTTGTTCGATAGGCGATCCCGTAAGAAGCATGGATGCGAAGATATCGTCAACGAGGCGTCAGTTTTCCAGCGGCCAATTTTGGTCACCCTCCGCTAACGTACCTGCCAGTACAAGACATTTCCTTCTCGCGCGAAGAGAACTCGACGTTGCTCAATGTGCCGATCTGATCTCGATGCAAACGTTACTATGCATGATCATATTCCTGATCACGACTTCCCGCATGACTTCGGCATATACCTACCTCGGAATCGCTTGTACTTCAGCCTTACGACTCGGCTTGCACAAGGAAGCTCGGAAAGATGTGTCCTTGACCGAAGCACAACAGGACGCTAGACTTCGAATTATGCTGGCCGTTCTACAGCTTGACACTCTCGTCAGTGTAGTGCTCGACATGCCAGCCCGCATAAACCCTGGTTGTGTCGACTCGAATCTTATGTCCGCTTTGCAACCTCCCTCCATGAAGAAAAAGCCCGCTGCGCCCGAGACTATCGTTGAATCACAGGCCAAGTTCGCTGCAGCTGCCAAGCATCTACAAATACTCTCCCTCACTGAGACTGGTCTTCGCAGTATGTTTGGCACCAACGACAAGGAAATCAAGGCTCCCAGCAGTTCAGATCTCGATCCGGTTGATCTCAAGAAGACTGTTGAGACTGAAGAAGCCTTCCGAAAATGGGCGAAGGCTTTATCTACTCTGCCCTTGATCCCAGAGAGGGCTGAGCTTTCTTCAATGTGAGTTCGTCACTAATCTCACCGAGCGTGGTTACCTAATGCATCGTATAGTGTGAAATACGAACTGGAAATGGCATTTTACCTTGGCCAGTTTGTGCTCTACCAGCCATTTCTGCACTATCTAGTACAGATGGCCAATGGATTGCCCATCTCGAAAGTCCAATCACAACATGCACTGGCCTGTATCAAAATTGCAGCCACCACGATCAGCCGCTCCGAAGTCATGTACCAGAGAGGCCTGCTGGCCCCAGCGTCTTGGAGTGTCATATATACCCTCTTCCAAGCCGTCATGTGCCTGCTCTTCCTCATCGCGACACACAATGGGACTTCCAGACCCAGTGAGGCGTGGAAAAAGGGAGAGCTTGGGATCAAACTTCTTGCAACGATGCGTTGCTTCGACAATGGTGCGGTGAGATGTCTCTGGATCATCAAGGTAATTTTCACCATTTCGTGTCCTCTTCGTCGCTCTCAAACCGCTAATCCACACATTTTCTCTCACAACAGATGGTCATCAAGCAGCTCTCCCACACCGTCCAATTCGATGTCGACCAAATCGTCGCCACGACAGAATGCGCCTGCCCTTGCGCCACTTCTAGCCTCCTGCCGACCGAATCCTTGGACCGACGACCCTCGCGCGATAACTCGGACGTACATAGTGGAGCCGGTGCAAGTGGATATGCGACGCCAGAGACGCCGCACGATGTCCGATCCTACCCATCTGTGTGGAACAGGCCGGGCATCGAACAGCTTCTGGTCACCAACCAAGATTCTCCACGCCATGATGCAGATTACATCCTCGCAGAGGCGCAAGCGATCTCTTTGGCCTTGCCCATCGACAATCTCGAACTGTTCTCTACAGGAGGAGAATCGGCGTAGAGTCCGGAGATTTCATGTATCCGTTTGTCTTTGCGAGAGGCACACCAGATACATCTCCGCCAAAGTCGTCTCGGCTACGGAGTGGAAGTCCCAAGTATCGTTAGTCAAGTCCGAGCCGGCAGGAGCAGAGGTACAGCCCCCCCATCGACGCAACACAACAGTGTAGGACGATATCTGCTCGTTTGTAACCCAGCTACAAAACGCTGCTTGATACACCCCAATTTTCGACGCCACCGCCACGCCCAACCAGGCCGAGTGCCCCTTCAGAACGATGATATACATTTACAGGCGTTTTGGATAATTCTTTTGGGAGGGGGATTGGAAATTTGATTGACGAAAAACATACCCACGACCACGACCATCAACGAGGAGAAGGGAGTCATGATTTTTTCCATATACTCTTGAACGGCCACATGGGCCAAGGATGATTTTCATATGTCGTTACGGAAATCATGGATGTCCACGCTGTTTTTATTCCCCGGCACGTGGGCGTCACGTCAGATTGGCGATGCATTGCATGGGGGGCCCAGAGTCCAGAGTCCAGAGTCCAGACCAACCGGCCGATAAGCGAGGGCGGTCTGTTCTGTTCCCCTTGATGTCATTGTTTTTTCTCCTCTCTTCTGTTACGTGAGCGCACCTGTCCAGCATCTGGTATACAACACCCTAGGATGAATCCGAGATACAGTGTAGGGAAGTTACAAGCTATATGAATCACAGAATGGAAAGAGGCGAAAGGTGCCCATTTTTTAGACCTTGAATGCTATTTGAAATTGTTCGTGACAGAGATCTTGCGGGGATTCTTCAATTTTCTACCACACACGTTCTCGAGTCCCCAGAAATTCGTGAAAATCTGTACAGTATATACTCTTCCGGTCGTAAATCCCCCGTTTCTAAACACAGCCTTACCTAGTATCTTCGATCAAAGTAAATCGCTTCAAGAATCTAGATTTCTTTCAAAAATCCAACCTCGATGACCTTCTCCGTTGGTACGTTCAGATTCGCCATCTTGGTGCGCGTGTTCTCCTTCATCCATAGGAACAGCGTCAGCAACCACCGGCGCCACAGCGGTGTCGTGGGCCGGATCTTCATCTGTTCCTTGCCCACGATGTACATGACCTTGTAGGAGAAGGAGCGGTCGAGGCGCGCCAGCGCTTCGGTCAGCTTTTCCGGGTCGCGTGGGTGGTATGGTTTAGTAGCGGTCTGGATATTGCGGGGCGCCTTTTCATCGGCGATGTCGGCGGCGGGCGGGAGGGGGCCGTCGTCGACGGAGCTAGCTGGCGTTTCGGTGGCTGTTGTTGCGGGTTCTTCGACGCCATTTTCGGTGTTCCCAGCGATTTGGGCTTCCGTGCGCGTTTGCTCTGAGAGAATATACAGTCGGATGTGTTCGTAAATGACGGATGCAAGGTCGGGCGTGATGACCTCGTCGTTGTATCCGTATCTCACGACGAGGCGGTAACAGTGAGGGATCGCAAGTCGTGACACCGTATGCCTCTCCGAAGCTGGTACTGAGGGGGTTTCGAGTGGGCGAAGGTGGAAAAACACAGACACGTCTGGCATGGCGGTAAGTTTGATGGCAAATTGACTGAACACGATAGGCGTGGTCTCTCCAGCCTTGTCGAAGAAGACACCAAATCCATTGATTGGGCTCAGATGCGTGCCGCTGAACCGGTCCGCAAGTTGTAGCCCACCAAAGGGGGACTTGCGGACAAAATGAGATGTTGGGAACCGATCTTCGGCCTCGGCGAACCATTGCTGTTCCTTGCCGAAGCGCCACAACATGAATACCATACCCAGCACGATGGCCAGCGTGAGCGTGAACCACGCACCATCTGGAACTTTCGTCAGAGATGAAGAGAGGAAAGTGCCGTCCAAGCAGGCGATCGTGAGCCAAGGCAGAAACACGATGAAGGGACTGATACGCCATACAAGAATGGCTGCAAGCGAAACCATGCAAGTGTCGAAAAAGGTGACAAACATGACGCAGACACCGTAAGCGTTTCCGAGCGAAGTGGTATTGTTGTAGATGGATGCGATGAGTATGGTACCAATCATGAGCAGCCAATTGGCGAGAGGGATGTAGAGTTGTCCGTGGAATATTTTCGACGTATGTTTGACCGATAGTTGTGGGAAATATGATAGCTTCATGACTTGGTGCAGCAACTAAAAAGGTGTTAGTCTGAGGTTTTCTGACAAGGTGTGGAAGCTTTAGTCACCTGGAAAGTTGCTGTGATAATGGCTTGTGAGGCGACAATTGCTGCCAGAATCGCAATAATCAAGGCAGGGTAAATGGTGCCAGGAGGTGCAGCCTCGAAGAAAGGGTTGGAGTATCCTTCAGGATGATCACTAATATAGGCTGCTTGGCCAATGTAAGCCAGGAGAAGACACGGGAACGCATAACAGAGCCAGCTGAGTTGGACTGCCCGGCGACTGAACGCGCCCAAGTCAGCGAAAAGGGCTTCGACTCCGGTGAATGCCAATAAGACACCACCGAGTTGTCTCCAGCCATGCTCGCCATGGTGGATCAAGAACATGAAAGCATAGCCAGGATTGAAAGCCTTGAAGACCGAGGCGTCGTGGTGGACAAGATTGTAGATGCCAAAAATGGCATTGAAGGCAAGCCAGATAATGACGACTGGCGAAAAGGCGAAACTGATCTTGGTGATTCCAAAGGGCTGAACCAGAAATAGGAGGACAAGGATGGCATCAGTGATGCCGATGATGGTGCCCTTCGAGATGCCCGGGTTCACGACACGAGCGCCCTGCACTGCTCCTAGCACAGATTGTGCAGGGGTCAGAACGCCGTCCGAGAGCACCATGGACACGGCCAAGACGCCCATGGTCTTGAGTAGACCGCGGACAAAGCGGCTGGACTCGATACCTTTGCGCATCACCCGACCAGCATTTTCCAAGTCGCCTGACGCATGTCTTCTTAGTCGGACCATGGAAGCCTCTCGGGGATCGCGGTTAGTGATGTTTGTGTAGCGACTCAACAGCGAATAGGTGCTGAAGGTGCCGCCTTCTCCCTCGTTGTCCGCCCACAAGATGATGAGGATGTATTTGACCGTGACCATCATTATGAGCGACCAGATGATGAGTGACAAGACACCAACAAGGTCTTCTTTCGACGGCGCCGAGGTAAAGGTCGAGGAGTAGACGTAAAGTGGACTGGTACCGATATCACCATAGATGACTCCGATCGATTGGTAGGTCAACCAGAGGAGCATCTTGCCGCTGAAGACCTGAAGCGGTGTGAGTATATCAGTCACACATGATCAGGTAGAAATTCAATTACCTGCTTCTCCTTGAAGTCGCCCTCCTTGCGTAAGCCAGGATCTTCATCGCGTTGTAAAGATTTTGTGCGATACAAGCTCAAGTCATGCGAAGATCTTCTGGAGCGCATGTTGTAGATGCCATCATCGTGGGCGTAGATGGAGGTGGAATCGGCTGTCTTCCCATCTTTAACGGGGAGCTCATTCTTGGGATGGATTTCGTTGGCGATGCGAATTGTAGCCATCGCGATGAGAGCCGTGAAAGAAGAGAAAACGGGAGATTGAAAAGAGTAGAGAAGTCGACGTGTGACTGAATTTTGGGGTGGCTGTAAGGAATTTATCAAGGCAGACGGGCATGACAGGATGGTAACGGGACCAGGCTAGAGACGACAG
This sequence comes from Cladophialophora exuberans, assembly GCA_030068005.1. Classification (NCBI taxonomy): domain Eukaryota; kingdom Fungi; phylum Ascomycota; class Eurotiomycetes; order Chaetothyriales; family Herpotrichiellaceae; genus Cladophialophora; species Cladophialophora exuberans. The sequence goes on from JANSVK010000107.1 coordinate 90,950, forward strand.
AGAAGGAAGCCATTGGACTGGACAAGGAACATGACAGAGCATGTGCTTGACGCATGTCAATGATCTGATGGGGAATTTTTCAAGGTTCAGGATCTTTTCCTGGTACAAAATGCACGTGTTGGAGGTTACGGGCTGCATGCACCTGCCGTCTAATCAGCTTGATCAAGGCCATTGGGGAGCATTGACGCGAGATTCCCACTGTCACGATAGACGGCAAGACGGGGCAGGTCGAGAATGCAGCTGGACTGAGCAAGTATCATTTTTCCATTGTCATTACCATTGCTAACCGGGCCAGGCGTTCACTTTCAGTAGGAAGCCCCATGCGAGATAACCCCCATTACTAGTGACCGAAAATGAGGAACGGGATGGTGGAAGGTGGCATTGACAGAGAAGGAATGAGGAGGATAGACATATTGGTGTTTCCTGGCAAAAGGGCTGTGCGTGGATCTTGGCTGACAGAGTCTTTGTTCCGTCTAACCTCCTCCTGCTGATTGGGCGACAGCGGACCTTGCATACCTCCATTTTACTTGCGATATGAGAGATTTTTCAATCGGTGGAGTTTTTACTTCACCCTGATTTCCTGCAACACCAACATCCGGCGAGACGGAACAGACATACAGAAAGCTTATGTGGACTCTGGCATCATGTTGTCTCTTTTGCTGCGTGGATCTGACTGCTTAAGCTCCTTGCCTTGCTGGCTTGGTACGTACCTGGCTGGTATGGAGACCGTCAAAGAATCTCCACGATCGATGCTGGGCCATCGTATCCTGTCCTATGAGAAACTCTGCAGGCGTGAGGGATTTCTGTTGCCTTTCTTCCTATGGCCAGAGAGACAGCATGAGCCATTTCAGTGTGAGAAAGGCAGCTGTGTCCGCTGACAATATGAGATAATGCATTCCCCAAGCCCGCCATCAGTAGCTCTTGACCTTTGTCCCTGATGGTCCTCGCGATCTATAGTAGTACTTGCCTTCCATGGCTACTGCTCCCCCGCCAGCCAGGCCTGGTACCGACAACTCACATAGAGTCATCATCACAATTACTGCTTTGGTAGCCATATTCGCCGTTGTGGTTCTGGCGGCTTTCTATGGCAGGGGCCGTCACCCGGGCCAGAGACTCGAAGAATTGCAGCTCCAAAATGAACTCCGGCGCTCAGTGGCAGAACGTGAGCGGCGCCGGAAACAGGCATTGCAACGCGGCATCGCACCCTCACTTCTGCAATTCATTCCCATCTTCAAATATGAAGAATCGTCGACCTCGGACCGGCGGACCAGAAGTTTAGATCTGGAGAAAGGAGAAGGGACGGGAGAAAGTCAAGCATGGTCGTTTGCGCAAAGCCAGTTAAACCTCAAAGCCATGCAGGTCGAGATGACTGAGATTGAGAAGCAGCCGCAGAGAGTTGGGGGTAGGGTTGGTGAAGAGACTTCCGCAGCTGATTCCAATCAGGATGAGTGTCCCATCTGCGTGCAGCCATTCAAGCAAAACGAATATGTCCGGCTTCTGCCCTGTGGTCATGGACACCACCAGCGTTGCATAGACCCGTGGTTGGTAGGGTTTAATGGAACGTGTCCAGTGTGGTAAGTGCTTTCGACTTGCGAAGAAACTCGTTGCACTGAATCCAATACTGACTGACACTCAACGATAGCCGAGTACATCTGGATACTTTTAAGCTGCAGCCTGTCGAGAATGCAGATCTTCCACAGCAACCCAAGGCCGCGGTTCTCGTCGGAGGGCACCATGAGTATCCTCGCCAATCTCTGTAAACAAAATAAATAATCAGTCTTCACCTCCGCAAAGCTCAAAGAAATTTCACCTCACTTTGTTTTCATCCTGTCCTCCCTTCCTTAATCATTTTCATCCAGAGGACCTGCGCCGCACTTCATACTGCGAACTGAATCTGCTGCCTTTGATCGCGTGAAAACTCTCCCTGACCTTCCACCTTGGAATTTTCATCCTCCTCCAAATTGAAATTTTCACTCTTTTCTCATCCCACCGCATACACCTTCAACCTATCCTCTCTTCATGACCCGCCCCGGTCTTTCCTTCCTCCATCTTCTTCTTGCTCAACACATGTCCTGCGCTGGAGAGGCACCTTCATGTGGTGCAGGGCGTGAGTAACCAGCTTCGGCTGGCGAAACCAAGACCTCTCCTCCCCTTCGGAACTGGATCCTGAGTTCCCCCGACAAGCAGCAACCTCAAGACACCCAGCTCGTGCCAGTTGTCCCCGTTCACCATTCTACACTCCGGTCGTTTTGTAACATCCCGAGGCTCGGATGACAAGCCACTTTGAGGGCGCAGATCGAAACGGACCTTTGTGTCACGATTGTAAAAAAAAATCTCTAGCAATTAATATCAGATTCGTTCTTGAGTTTTTCACACAAAAACAGATCAGGTAAAAATGTATGTTCACCTCTAGCGTGAATTCTTTGCTGACACCTCCAGGTTCACTTGAAACCTGTCCGCGACCGTAGACAGATATGATTTTGGCTCGCTTCACTATCGTCTTCCACCCAACCAGTTTGTCACCTCCTGTCTGCCTTCGAGGTTGATCGACAAGCAATTGAACATCAAGACCACATGAACGAAGTCAACAAAAAGCCCTTCTTGTCATTTAGACTTGAAGACGAAATAAAATCTCAAAGGCTTTCCGACTGCCACGGGCCTGAAAAGTCGCTCCGCGCACTCGCCTCGCAGCGAACTGCGCCGAGACTCCAAAAATCACATTACCGCAGGATTCAGCAGCTCCCTTCCGAGCCCGCAAGTTGATATCCCGCGGAACGCGCACGGCGCGACGTCACGAATCAGGCTATCCATGGTCCAGAGGTAAGTCTGCGTATCATTCGTCCAAGTTGTAACCATCTACCCCATTCCCGTTCACCAGAAATGCAACACCATAGCACTACTCAGGGAAACCATCGTCGAGCCACAATGGCATATTGACACACCAAGACCAAGCTTCTCAGCAAGCAAATCGACCGAACCATCACCCTTCGGAAGTTCCGTGACCACCAAGCAACAATGCTTCACGTGAACGATGGTTCAAGTCCAAACTGCGATCAATGAGTTGCTCATTCTGTCTGCGACCCACCCGCCTTGAAACGACGAATGGCAATTTTCATCCGCAACCCGGTCTTCGCCTCGGGACCGGCTGTCCGAGGTAATTGAAATCAAGTCCGTCTCCTACGGAGAGGAATCAACTCGATCCAGAGAGGCCTGTTGGCCACTCAGCAAGGCGATCCAAAAAAAACAACAACCGGTGGCTCCTCCGTCAATCTTCTCACGAAAGGTTGTAAATCGACATCCTTGGGGCTCACTTTCCCTCGGCCTGCCTCTAGATTATCTTCGACATCCCCCAGCAAAAGGGCAAGGATTATATCGAAAGAAGGGTCTCTGATGGTGGAGGGGAGGTGAGCTAGTTAAGCCAAAAAATAGGAGGGTGGGAGTGTCGAAGGGATTTCTTTCCAGCGCGCCAACAGCATGCTTCACCATCGCTCAATCAAGAGTGACGAGTGAACCATGGTTGGACACATGGTGGAGGCCCTAAGGGAAGGTCAATCCTGCAAGATAACAAAACAAAGAGATCTTGAGGCACCGAAAAACACCGCAGGTACCTTGCTGTACCGGTTCCTTTCTTTTCCCTATGTCTTGATCGTAGTCGTAGTTGCCCACATCGCCTATGACTCGCTTTGCTACGCTGTACCCATGTCCTCCATTGTCCTGACAGCCTTGCTTGCAGAAGTCATAGCCGAGGCGGCAAGGTTCAGTAGGACGATTGTCGGCTCTCCTCGTTCGCAGCCTCGTAGCACACAACTTTGGCAAAGACATCGTACAGCCTTGGGGCCATATGGTCATAGTACTAGTGACTTACATGTGTGGCCCCATCAACCCGTTCACCGCTTCTTTCCTGGCGTCTGTCTCAGGACCGGGATAAGTGACCCCCCTGGTCAAGTTTGCGCCCGATTTATGTGCGCATGATACGACACCTGGCGCATATCACTCTGACTGCGCCTCGTCGCCCATAAAGGATACGACACGCTCCCTCGCACCTTTGTGAAAAGTTTATTCTTCGCGAAGGCCCCATCGAACAGCGCCAGCCAGCGCACCGATGCTCCCGCCTCGTTCCGCTCCGCGTCCGGCGGCAACGACGCATCGGGGGGGATTTCGGGCTCGTCCGATCCTGCGATCGGCTTGGTCGCTGGGGGACATTATTTTGGCGTCCTTCGGGCCTTAGAAACGGCGCCATAGACGTAATTTTTTCATCTTGCGGGAATCACCTGTTTCGGACTGGTGATATGTGCCTAAGGGTGTAGTGTGGATCTGTTGCCTTTTGGTGGTTCGCATTTTGATGTTTTTTTGAACGTCCAGCCTTATGGCCACACAACACAAACAGCTCAATGAGATGCATCTGTGTCAATTTTATGGGACAAATTTTTCTGCTGGTCGCGATAAGAAAGTGGGCTGTGTGGCTCTGAAAAGGCTACAAATGAGAGGGCAGACGGAAGGGAAAATGCCGAAAGATGAAGACACCCCTGCCTGAGACTCAACAGGGCAGCATATCGCTAAACAGTTTGAAGGATATCAGCAATCGAAAGCATGCCGGGCTGGAAGGATATTGGAGGTCGAGTTTGTGGTGGCGGGCCACTGAGAGAATTTCTTGAATGCCCGCACACCCTATTTCACACAATCAACAAACACAGGGATTCGTCACGGGCCTATTGACGCCTAAATGAGGCAGTGCGGTTTGTCACACCCAACTCTTTGCTTGCTGGGCCATCACAAACAGGATGTTGTTTTTGAGACTGGCTGGATTTTCCAACACAATGTTTCTTTCCCAGAGTCTCGGTATCACGAAATGCGAGGCATGTTTCACAAGGTGTAGTAAATCGCAGATCCGCCCAGTCACTTCCTTGTAGTCCTTCATTTGTGGGTGGCTTGGTTGGAGATCGAAGCAACATGCACAAGGAAGGGAAGTGCATCAATGTGCTGCGGGAACAGGGACATCTGGTCACTTGCCGCGCTCATTGAGGGGCAATCGCTTGGCTCGTATCCTGATCGAGGTCTTGCCTAAAGACATGCCTAAATTCTCATGCGAGCGCAGCATGGCCTGCGACATTGGCCGGCGTGAGCATCGAGCGTATGATCGTTGCGATTAGACGGCAAAGTCGGCCCAAATGGATTTTATGGAGGGCGGTCTGGATCGTCGGCAATGTCTCTCGGAATGAGGCGTGAAAATGAGGCTAGTTCGAGCGATCAACTACGAATTCGTGAGAGCACAATCGAAGGGGGTTGGACATCGTGAGCTTGATTCTCATATCATTTCTTGTACTCGAAGCATCGTTGAAATGAAATCAAGTTGGTTGCTGGCTCGAAACTACCTACGCACCTGGGTAAGCTGAGATTTCCAGGGGGTAGCAGACCACTTAAATGCCTCCTTCCGCAGCCGCGCCCGTCGCCAGTACCCAAGAAGTAAGACTAGGTTTGCCGTAGCATTGGCTTTCAAAGTCAAAGATAGCGAATTTCTTTATCTGAATTAGAGTCTGCGTTTGCTCTGCTCCTTTAGATATCTAGACCAAGTGATTCTGCCCTTGGAAGATGATGATTTATTTTCTCTAAACTTCTCAAATGGCCGAGGTCGACTGTGTGGACCCTCGATACGGCGATAAAGATACGCCTCAGCTCGAGAAAGACACCAAGCACCGCGTGGCTGTTGTCGAGCACGGCGTGCAAATGAGAGAAGCGACGATATCAACCGAAGCTGACTTCAGCGTAGGGTTGCTCACGAGCTGATATACACAAGAAGGCCGATAAGTTACAGACTCGACGCGAACTGGGTCTTGAAATTGTTTGAGCTCTCAACTTTCAGCAAACTTACGCAAGAGCAAGGCTCGCCTCAACAGCATTTGGAAGGCACCAGCAAACCTAACAGCGACCAGATTTCTAGCACGATAAGGAGCGACCACTGCAAACATCACAAACATCCTGCCACGCAGTAACTCGTCTCATCCCTGCTTGAGGCACTTCGTCCCAACCCGGCTCTTCCCCCAGCCAACAACGTCCCTTCCTTCTGCTCCTCCGAGACCTATTCGATTCAACTAGTAACGCTTTGATTGGAATTTCCAACGAAGACCACCAGCACGGCAGCAAAAGCAGCAGATGCCGTGAAGACTTCTGCTCTCTTGGGCCGTGCTATGAGTGTCAAGGTCGTTGAGAAGAGGAGGGTACAACAAATTATAGCCCCCATCCTTACCATTTGGTCATGGATCAGATAGATTCCGAACGCAGCGATCGTGGGTAGTATTGAAGCGAGAATGGTACTCAAGGCGTCGATGGTACTCGTCACAGCCTTCTCGGAGTAGGAATAAACTTCTGGAGGATCCTCGTCCGGAATACCAGCTTCTGCAACATTGATCGGGTCGTGGAGCTTGTGACAATGCTTGTGATAAACTGTCCTCACCCAGTGATCCACCCATCTTGAGAGAACATCTTTGTCTTTATGCACCCCAGCCAAAGATGTCATGTCTTTTTCCTTGCCCCCACTGTAGGTAAAGTATTCGAGCGATGTGGTGAAGGGACGGCCGCTGCCCTTGGGATGCTCAAGGAGTTCTCTCACACTGGCTAAATCGGACTTGTTCACGGGGGCAAGTTGAACCAGTGCAGCCACTTGGAGCAACGCTTCGTCTAGAATGGCGAGTTATCTGGTCAGCCGACATTTGTCAGGAGGCAGGGGTAGTACTGAAGAGGAACGGGGCTAGTTTCGGGGGCAAAACGCATACTAAAGTCTCTAAGCAGCCTCCGGATCTGGATCCTCTTGTCCCATTGTGCATTATCTTCCACTCGCTCATGCGGACCTTTCATCAGGTCAATGTCGTATTGATATTGGTTTCTCTGCGGGTCTTTACAGTCGGACTTGCTATCAGCGTCGATGAGTATTTTCAGCTCCCCGTCAAGCTGTACAAGCTCTGCCTGCATGGTCAAGAGGTTGCTCATGTTGAGAGGAAGGAACTTTCGGAAGATCATCAACGCAGGCTCCTTCGCCATCTGCTTTGATAGGCGGTTGTAGCCATCCATGCCTTCCATGATGTCTCAAGAGGGTGTACTATGCTCTGCTCTCACTTGCCTTGATTGTGGCCGCTGAAGAGGTCGGTGATGCGGCGGTGAGGACGAGACGGATACAGAGATATCAGGCTGAGGATTCAACCCTGCCTTCTCTGCGCTGGCACATTCGCACGCATGCAGAAATCGACGCCCGAGAAGCCTCCTAGGCCAGTAGGAGTGAGCAATGTATCATTAGACAGAAGCCATTCTCCACAGGCTTGCATGCCATGCGCGAACTGGAGTTCACGCCTAGCCGACCAGGTCTTGATCGATTCATCCAGGATGTTGAAGCGTGATTGAATGACCCGAAGCGACTTAATCTGCTAGAGGCTTTCTCTGAAGAATTGCGTACATGGATAAAAGCGCACGAACCAAATTCTGCAGTGGAACCGAGTTCAGGACCAGTAGGAGCGAATTTCAAGCCTTAGGGGTGTTGGCAGGGATAAAATAAACACCGAGACCCTCCATAAAGGATGGAACACTCCTGCTCTCTCTCTTTCCAAGCACACACTTCATCTTTCTCACCTGAAATATCCTCAGCAGGACTTTTAGGAGCCGATTCTTTGGGAGCGCATCTCCGCTATCTTCGTTAAAGTCTTCTTTAACTTCACGGGAAGCACGGAGCCAGTGCGTCATGCGCAATGTGCGCAATGTTCTGCCGTGGACTGAAAGCCCGCTGTGCCAATTGACCCGAGTGTCGACCCTGAAGCTTCCCACACCGACGAAATTGTTTCTATGGTAAGGAAATCCCCAACGCATTCGAATGTTTTCACTCATGGACTCTTCCAGGCAAAGGGTACCTGGAGCAGAATGGGAATTTCCCAGTCGAAGTCTGCCAGGATTATCGGCCACGAGGACTCTGGCGCATGTTAGGCCTGCATGGTCTGCAGGTTAAATTAGTCCAGCACCAAAAGGCTGATGGCCCTGCTTGAGCGGCATGGGCGTGATGAGGTCCAAGAGCATGTGTGAACACATTCACCATCACGATGATAAGCAAAGGTATTTGTGAATCTGTGGTATTACAATCATCTCGCGGCTACTCGATGATGTTCTAGGCAACCAGGTTTGACCAGTGGTTCGCACTAGCTGAGCAGTTATGGCACCATCAAAGACCTTCACGGCCACCAGCCTCCGCATTTGTGACAATCTCGGCAGTCCGGGGTCGGCCTAAGCGATCTTTGAAGTCACCGCCACAAAAGTCAAACACACAACTTTCTGGCCAGGGTTACGCCCAGGGTGTTGCAGGCACCAGCGCGAGCGCGCGCCTGCCAGTCATCAGTGCTCGCAGCTGTCAACAACCGGGCCACGGCCACACAAGTCGCTCCAACAGCTCGTGACAGATTTCGATGCACCTTTATCTGAACGTCGCCATTGTCCTACTCCTCTGATTCACCTCCTTTTTTTTTTGTGACAAACTTGATGTATCAAGAATCTCTCTCTGTGGTGCTGCGACGAAGCTACAAAATGGCATGCTGGCATGTTTCGACTACCCCTTTCCTAGCAGGACTCGTCACCCCGTCAACCGAAAGTTCCCTGCATCAATAGGCCCGCGGCTTCGTCTTCCGTGCAGGAGCCAATTTGCACCTACGACTCCCACGTCGTGAACACCTGAGCTTAGCCATTTGGAGATGCTTCGATTCTAGAAGCAGGTAATTCCGATTGTGCGAAGAAAATGGACTGCCAAGTGTCTCGAGTCAAGAGAACGTCTGTTCTGTCCACGTCCACTCGTTAGGATCCAATTTCTGGCCCCCTGGTAATGGGCGCCCGTTGAGGTAGCTTTTCGCACATTTGTCTTGAAAATTTTGCTGCGTCCCTTCAAAAATTCTCTTGTACGCCTGTCGTTTTGTTGAATTCACAGCGTGAGGACCACCCATTCCGTACTTTGAATAGTAGTTTTACAATGTCTTTGCTTTATTTGCCCTTCTTGGGGCAAGTCCTTGTTCTCGCCCTACTACTTTTCATGCTTTGTTGCGCAATTGCGATGATTTTCAATCTTCTAGCCAGAACGGTCCCAGGGCAGAACTCAAACATGCGTCCTTACAGCACCCCACCCGTCTTCATCAACTTTGCGAATGTGTTGGGTTTCGGATCTATTCAGAACGTCTACTTCGAAAGCACCCGAGAGAACTTTCACATGCCTCCTCAGTCGCGACCCGACGATGGCCAAGAAACAATGCAGACGGAAAACCGACGTCAAACCAATAGCGGTGCAAAAGCTGATCGATCTGTGGCCCGTATTTTGCGTCTCAGGGACGAAGACGACAACGTAGGCATAAACCGCTTCCTTTCGCAAGCACTCCGCCAAATTCCTAACGTCTGCGTCAACAGCAACAATTACGAGCATCTCCGGATCAGTCGCCAGCAACACATGCTGCGGACTCAGGTTGCTATGTTCCAGGACCAGAAGACGAAGAAATGGAGACATGTTCCTGTGACCCTGGACACCGGAGCGGAATGCAACGCAATCAGCGAAAAGGTGCTGAAGATGCTGCGCATAGATTTCGACCCCGTAGAGGATGGCCCGTCAGTTAGGGGCATGGGTGGAATGAAAGTCTACTCTCGAGGCACCATAACTCTCCCTTTCAAATTGTGGTGTGGTAAAGCTGCAAGGAAAGAATTCCGGATTTTCAAGGACAGCGAGATGATGAAACACTCAGTGATCCTGTCTATTCAGACCATAGAAGAGCTGGGACTCCTTCGAAAGATCTCTTGCCCTGAATGTGATGCATACTTTAAACGAAACCGGTGAAGGGCACGCAAGAGGGAGAGATGAGCAGGGCAACTGGATATCCTGGCCTCTGGCCTACCACCAGAGCTCTCCTCCATGCCTTTCCTCTCGCCCCTGTTGAGTCTCGTCGTCGCGCTGTGACGTGGCACAACGTTCTTTGGCGTATACAGGAATTTCTGCTTCGTAACGATTCGAATCGAACCCTTTATCTAGTCTTTTTAATCAATTGATTGTCACTTGGGAAACAAGAACACACTCACCGCTTCTTTGGTTGTTGACAAGCCTCACATACGCGTCTTGGATGTGACCCCCTTCACTTCCAAATTTCAATGCCACCAAGCCGAAATGGAGGCGCATCGTACGGCACGTAGCTTCATGCTCAGCCCCAGATCTGTCGCTGGTTATGTGGGAGGATATCTTGTCGTCCATTGAGCCTCAACCCCAGACCAGAGTAAGGCAGCAAGCAGGCTACTACCAGGGGATGGACAGGTCATCGGTTTTGTCATCATCCAATGACCGGCAGACTTAGCATTCTTCAAGAGCCTGTCGCATACTCTGCATTCTGTTCGGGCACTGGTAGAGAAAATGCGATAGGTCGGAAGCCTCTTTTGCTCTTTTGTCTCTATCGCTCAAAGTCGACAAGGTGAGAGCAGAAGAGGGCTGTGTAATGTATGTCTACCTGTCATGCGTGCCCGGTCACAAAGACGGGCATGTGCCGTTATTGCTTTGACCTTGAAGTATTTGAAGAGTAGAACATTACCACGATTTCCACTGGCAAGAGCTGATAAAAAGACTGTCAGTTTAACACCATCTGCACCGCATCGCCAAGAAACGTAGAGCAGGGAGTCTTACACTGTCAGAGATACCTGTGGTCGTGGAGTTCGTGAGACTCGCTTTCTTGGCGGCTGATATCATGTCGGAGACTGCTTCATCATCGGCGCAGCCGGATTCATCAATGTGTAAGTTTCCCTCCTTCCCTGCCCACCAAATCAACCTCCCTCTTTTCCCAGCCTACAAAACACTGCCAATGGTTGTGGCAATGGAAAGCATGCTCATCTTCCTCTCATCCAGCATCCCAGTATATCAGATTCTCTGCGGCCGAGGACGTGTACGAGGCATACATCAATCCCCGATCTCCGTGCTGTACCATTACCTTGGAGCTAGTCATCGAGCTCGGCGAACTTGATGAGTTGATTCCTGCGTCAGCACATGTTGACAACCCACACAAGGGCCACGAGTTGCACAAGCGCCAGGGGTACAAAGGTACTATAAAGCTCTGGGTCATGTCAGAGTTAGGCACCAACTTCGTCGAGCAAGATTTCTGTGTGCTGGAAAGGGCCGATAGGTCATTAGTACTAAACGAAAGACTCAGAGAGGCAGGTGATTCCGATGAGTCCAATCCTAATGAAGATGACGACAAGGAGGACAGCAACAGCGACCATGGCAAGGGGAAACAGAAATCAAAGAAGGAACATGGTGGCCGAGCGCCGTCCATGTTCCCCGTCGCGAATTCCGACGTTGTTAAGTCGAAAGGTAAGTTATGGGTTGCCATCTCATTTCATACCTTAATCTTTTGCTGTCGCGCTCGAACTGCAAGCAAGCCATTACCGTACATAGCCTTCCTGTGTCGCATGTGGCATCCCTTTCCCCTTCCCCTCTTGATATCTTGAGAGGGACAAGTTCTGACATCTGGCCTTTCACTTCGTGCCAAAACCTCACAGATGACAAACAAAAAAAGAAGCACAACTGGAACCAGGGAGCCGCGGAAGCCCAAAAAGAATGGGGGAAACGCGCCCAAAAGTTCGTTGCCAACCAGCAAAAGAAGTACGACGCCGACGACGAAGCGAAGAAACCTTCAAAATGAGTACATTGCTGGACGGGGACGGGAAGAGGTGAACGGGACACAGCATTGCGACTACGCCATGCCTAGTCCTACCCATCCGGTTGATTGTGGTTTCTTGTTTTGTATTTTCATGTCCCCATGTTTTTCCGAGGTTATGCTTCATGATGTGTTAACGACTTGCCTCACTCAACCTTTGATTTATTGATGTATTTATTCATTATCTATGTATTTACCTAATTAGCCTCGAGTTACACAAACCGAATGGGAAATGCAAACCGGTATACCTCAAGTCAAGAAAGTTCCATCGATATATCATTTGGTCATTCTTCGTGTTGCACGATCTGAACTCGAAAAGCTGCGCGCACGAGAGGAAAGCAAATACGAGCGAATTTTCAAAAGAAAACTTCACTTAAATATACGCGTGACGTCTTGTTTATATTCATGCACGAGGGTCCTCACATGACCGAAAAGAAAATAATTGAAGGCGGTGAAGGGAGATAGGGTGGGAGGCAGGGCTTGACCAGGCTATCCCTGAAGTTGAACACCAACCTCCTTTTTTAACCTAATTAGGGGACGCCAGCCTCGTCCAGCTCGTGATTCAGCGACTCCCGCAAACTCACTTGGCTCACTATCTAAGGGCAGGACTGCCATGCATACCATATTCTTTACTTAGGTAACCCAAATACCTGACCAGCATCAACGCTTGGAAAAGGAAAGGTAGACATGATAGGCCGTGACAATACCAGAAGGAGTCTATGCTACGAGTGGCTGAATATGCCCCCAAAAAACTAGCTACAGGACATCTCAGCAAGCATTTCGCTCCAGGTGCGAGTCCTCGTACATTTCACTAGTCCTCCCTCGAACTTAGCAAGTGTATGCTTCGATGCGATCCTGAACTGCATAGCTCTTTCTACATTCATAGTGCACCTTCCCTCTACTACTAGGTGAACGAACAATATGAAATTTTGGAAACTTCAGAACCCTCTTCCTAAAATACTCTCCGCGTGATGACTACTCTGATATCTTTGACCGGCCTCTTCACCCCCGTTCCAGGCACCATAGCTGACAGCTCCCAACGACCCGCAGCCGGTGCGATATCCCAAAGACTAATGATGGCCGCACTCAAACTCAAGATCTCCTTCTCAGCGAACGTCCGTCCCTTGCACATGGAAGTTCCGGAGCCCCACGGCTTGAGCCTCCCGTACCGGGCCACCACTTTGCCCGATTCGGCATCAACCTCCAAAAACCGGTCTGGGATGAACTTGTCTGGATCTGCATACACAGATGGATCGTGTTGGATGAGTGAATGTGGTGCCGAGACAAACGTGCCCGGTCTTAGGTCGTGCTTCAACGTACCATCGTTGATCGTCATTGGATGCGCAACGAATCGAATCGTCACTGCCTCGATGGATAGACGGTAAGTTTCGAAAACGCACGCTTTGAGGAGGAGGCAGGCGCGACTCAGAGCTACAAGGTCAATCGACGTGATTTCCGGCACGTCTGTCTCAGAAACTGTAATGTGCGGCGCAATTTCCTCCCGAACTCTGGCCAGAAGGCCGGGCGTGGAGTAGATGTATACCAGGACCCAAAAGAGGGTCGGCTGAGTATTGGCATTCTGACCCCAGAGGACCACCAACTCGCTCGCTCCTCGTTCTCGATATGGCCAATTTGATCGATTAAAGATCGAGACATGTTCCAGAGCAAGTTTGCTAATATCGGACAGATCGGCACCGAAATCGACCACGTCTCCTCGTTGGTATTGGTCGACACGTCGAAATAAGGCCTCTAACTCCTTGATCAGACGCGACCTCGCTGCTACCCCGTCCCTTATAAGCGTTACAGGGAGCCAAGGTGGAACGCCTATCATCAGCAGTTGAAACACGTCGTTGTCAAATTTCCATAGGTCGTCGAGAAGCCGTGGATAGCGATCCAAGAAGTCCTGTCCGTAAAGGAGAGGGATGGCAATACAAGCTCCAAAGTCTCGCGATAAGCTCTGAAGGTCTGCCTCGACCGCTCCTGACTTGCCTGATAAGTCGGGCGATATAATCCGAAGGTTGGCAGATAATTCCCAGCGCTTCATTTGGCTGCGGTCAGAAGAGAAAGTGACGAATGAACCCGCTTTTTGCGGGATGCAGCTCTTCTCAAGGGCTACTGTCACTGCGCTGTCGTTGGCAAATGCCCGCTCGATAGGTACGAGAAGGTCTCTGACATAATTTTCAAATTTTGTCATCAAGGCAAGTGAGTCGGTTGCTCCAAACACTCTGGTGTACAGTGTGTAATTTACTCGTTCAGAGGAGAGAGGGTGAGGCTGCGACATGACGCGATCCACGCCTGGGAGGTGAACAAGGACTTGATGTGTTGATGTGAGACCGAAGAGGGAGCCACCGCGATGTCGAGCTGCCGAGCTAGGATTTGCTCATCAGTCTGAACGCTGGTCCGCTGACATGGCAGACTCACTATAACTGTCGTGTCCAGCCACCACGTCGGACTACATAGCTAGCGAGAGCGATCTCAAGCGCCGCCCAGCTCGGGAGCAGTCTGGGTTTCTTCTGATTGAATATCGTCCTCTGAAGCAGGCCGGCGATTACGACCACAGCAGTGATTTTGGATATCACATGGAACTGCAACATTTGCTCTCCAACACTCTGGCCACCTAGCTCCGCCATTATCGAGTCACCAGTGCAAGATTGACGACTTCGGTGCACAGAGATGATGTTTTTCGCTCATCATATCCTTTTGAACAGCATCAGCATCAGGATCATCGAGTAAGTAAGTCTGCCGGACGTTATTTGCGTTGGGATAGATTTCGGCTCCTTCTGGCCGGAATGGTAGAATGAAGGCACCGTTGCGATAGGCTAGTGATCTCAGTGCCTCAAAGAACCCAATCGGACCACGATATCAGCGCACCCGGTTCGCTTGTAGGCTGGTTCATCCACTAGAATGATGTGAAGAAATATGGATGAAAGACGCCTTGCGCAAAGGTACGTATAGTCGTGCTGGCTGGGGCTTTTGCAATGGAGCTCGGGTAAGCGTTAGGTAGCTACCCGCCAGGCACTTAGCGAGTTGACGCCCTAAGAAGGCGCGCCTAGAGAAAAAGTACAATACTGAGGCAACACATTGATGTTGGCATGGGTAGCACCATCCAAGTCGAGAATATTGTTGCTGCAAATCAACTAACGCCCCAAACGCCGACGCTGAAGACGATGCAAACCCGTCCGACGTTTTTCCCATACATTTTAGATTTTCCATCGTAACCCTTGGCATAATCCATTGCCATACTAAACAGTCATGATGCAGAAGTTCAGTACTTCACGCGCCCAAGCGTAGGCTTCCAGTCTAAGGGATGCGACTCCGGCGTCGCGTTGGGATCGGGGCCCCAGATTTTGATTGTCTTGTCTGCCTCGCCCATGATCAATCGCAGCCCCGTCTGGTCGAATGTGCTGCTCATCACACCTGCCTCCGCGTCCAACGAGCCAGGTTGTGCCAGGGACTCCGTGGACTGGAAACGATGACCCGTCTTCCAGTCCCAGAAAGACACGCTGCCATTGTCACCACCACTGAATAGCACATTCTCTTCGTTCACTGCCAACGTGTTGATGATGGCGTTGTGCCCTTCAAAATTCTGCATGAAGGCGCCTTCGGGACACTTCCATTGCTTGATCGACCCAGCTGATCCAGAGGCAAAGGTGAATTCCTTGGGGTGCACGGCGAGTGCTCGAACGCCCTTTTTGTGGTGTGTCAAGACGCCCATAGTTTTGCCGGCAGCAAGATCCCACAGTCTTACGGTGCTGTCGAGACTTGATGATATCACCTGGGGATCTGCTTCCTGACACTTGACATCCGTGACGGTGCCTTTGTGTCCGGAGAGAACGTGGATGTTGGACCGAGTGCGCATGTCCCAAACCCGAGCGACGCCGTCTCGTCCTCCGGTGACCAGTACATCCAGTGTGGGATGTAATGAAAGTGTGTAAACGCCCGATAGATGTCCATGGTAATGTCGAATGACTTTGTTGGTTTCCAGGTCCCAGCACTTCACCATCTTATCTTCGCCGCAGGAGAACAGGTACGGATGGCGCGGCGACACAGCCAACCCTCGTACTGTAGATATGTGACCCGTCAACGTGAGACGCAGTTGTCCCGAAGCCAGATCCCAGATCTTGATTGTCCGATCCCCCGCGCCAGACGCGAACCATTGATTCCCAGGCTCGACGGCCAGAGCGCGCACCCAGCCGAGATGCCCTGATATCACTCTCATCAACTTCCACGGCGCGTGCCAGTCCGGTCGAGGTTGCTGCATGTTTGGTCTGCGGATGAGACTGGTACTGCCTCCACCCACTCCGTTCGCCTGCCCGGACGTCTCTTGTGAACCCGATCTTGCCTCGCTCTTTACCAATGCCATTTGACTATTGCCAGCTCCTACAGCGGCAGCCATCTTTGGTCTTTTGGGTCCTCCGCGCGCCGCGGCCGCCTTTGCCTGCTTCTCTGCCAGAGCTCTGGGTAACTCGCGGACGGAATCATATTCGGCTTTTCGTTTAAAGGAAGTGGAGATGGACGAGATGCTTGGGTCAGGGGTGGCTTCGCCGAAATCGCTGCCGAAGAGAGATCTTGTCCGCTCCGTGAGAGCCTGTGCGGTTGCTGCCATGTTCGCTGCAGAAAGTTGAAAATTTGCGACGGTTGTTGGAAGAAGAGGCTTCAAGCATCGAAACGCATTTCACAAAAAAAAGTGTACAAACATGCCAAGAGAAAGTTCTTCGCGGAAGACAGCCTTGCCCGTGGCCAGCGAGCGCGCAAGGCTGAACGGAAAATCTCTCAACGAAGACGACCTATGCAGGCGAGATGAGATCGTGGACTTCACGATCAAAATTTCCGGAGACGAGAGATCAGCCTTCTACGCTATCGGAGTCATCTTTGCGAAGGGCAAGACATCTGACCAGATCGCTTTCATCGTCCACCGACACCGAACACCATTACTGTCGGTGCCAGGGTCGCCTTCGTTTCCTTCAAGCGGCTGGAGTCCAGCGAAGCTTGTCTAATCCCTCACGGACACTCGATCCTTCGACACCAAGACGCTTTAGTAAATCCTGAAACTTGGCCTGCTTATGCTTAAGTCCCTGAAAGCTTGAAACCACCCCGAACGGTAGAACTCCATGCTCCGTATTCTACTAGGCGAACACATTGAAGCGAGCTTGGAGGAATCCCCGGGTTATAAAGCCTTACTACTATGGCTCAGTCGCATTCTGGCCAGGTCGAGTGGCTTTCTACCGTTTCCGCTTTGGGAGGACAGTGATCGAGCGTGCTTCATCCCCGGAAGGGGTTAAAAGGCAATGCTCGAAACAACTGCCATCTTGCTTCCCCCCGGGCCGCCGAGGCCAGGATCCTGATTGAAATCTGTACTGTGTAAGCACTTTTGAACCCTCTGTCGAGTCTAGCCATGGTATTGTTTACTTTTAAAGCCAACTAGATAAGCCATGGGTTTTCGCAGGTGGACTCGTTTGCCCCCATAGTCCAGATCTGCCAATAGACGGCTGCCAAAGTCCTTTCGTTTTCGGATTCGGCTGGTTCACGCCACGCCGCAAGGCGGTCTTATGAATTCAGAATACTAATATTGCTAGGGTCTTTCGCTTGAAGATGAGGTTAAGTCTTGGTGACAAGCTACTACTAATGTACAGCAGCTTAAACACATGGAATGGGTGCGTACGACACATACACACACATCTCCGTTTTGCGCAAGTATCAAGTTTCCGGAGCTCGTATATCTTCCATAAAACGCCAAATTTACATCTCCCCATCACAATCAGCCGCTTCGTCTTTCCCAGCTGCAACTCCTTCCGGAACCCACTCAGACCCTGTCTGTCGGCAGACGTCCTTGGTTGAGAACTGGGCAATCCCCCCGGCATGCGTTCCCGAACTTCAATTAAAAGATACGGTATCCTGTCCTTGTAAACCTGTCGTACATTGCATTCACTCTGATGTTCCGCTGTGCGAACGTGTAAAGCGCCAGTCCGACTATCTCGATCACCACAACCACGACCGAAGCGAAGAACGTATAGGTCTAAAACGGGAGGAAGGCCAACGGGTCAGCACACTCTCATTCACCAAAATTTCCGAATTCCAGCACAGAGAAAAGAAGGGAAGACGAAATGGGGGAAATCGGGAGAAACGCACATTTTCGGTACACAAAGCTGCAAAGGGTATTTCGCCGTGCTGCGACTTGACATGCTGAGATTTCTGATGGCAGCTCCAGGACCAGAGATCCCAGTTTTTCTTCTTGTTGCCCTGAGAGTCGACGACCTTGAAGTAGACCAGTGCGGCGATCCAGGCGGCGATGAGGAGCACGGAACTTAGGTAGGCACTCCAGAGGTGCCACAGGCTTTCGCGCATACTACGACTCTGTGTCATCGAAAGCCAAGCCAAGCAAGCGGTTAGCATCAAGGCTTGAGAAATTTGCGGCGGGGATTTTGAACTGAGCGGAAAGGAAATCAAGAACGTACGCAAGGGCAGAGAGTCAAAAGAGCCACAAAGTGCGTCACGGTCGCCAAGAGACTGACTCCCGCATGGTCCAGGTTGGATGAATATCCAGGACCGCCCACAGCTTTGTTCTCAGTCCTGTCCTCGCGCTCGTCACCGTGTCCCTGCGCGTGTTGAAGTAGGTGTAAATCGAATGGACTTGCACCGCGAGGATGGTGGCAGCAAAGACGAAGCCGATGGCCCGCAAGGTGATGCGGAGGTAGTTTGGTGCAGCGCGGCTCTCGAGGCGACGTATATGACGGTGTCGCCGAAGCATGTCCTTCTTCTCCTGCGTGCTCTGTTGCGGGAAGAGTGGTTTCTCGGGGTCGTATGCATCGGGGTGACCCTGTTCGTGGTCGTGCGCGTGCGATTCGTTCTCGGCAAACCGAAGAGGTTCCATGCTGGACGAATTGTCTGTATGCTATGGGCGATTATGTGGTAGGAGCAGTTTAGGTGAGCAGAAATGATATGGGCAGGCTCGATCCTTTCAAGTACTAGGTAGCGTCCTGCGAGTTGCCACAGTGCTTGGAGGGAACCCTCCATCTTATACGTCTCGCGCTTTTTCCTTCCATGCTTAACAGCACTAGAATAGTAAATCGAAACAGCAAACATGGAAGCGAAGCTATCACCAGGGCCGGAAAAATAGCCTTTGTGGCTCAAGTCTAGGGCTGAGGCTCGCTCGACATGGCGACCCGTCAACAGTCGAGAAAGTGCTTCCGAAAAGGGAGTAGGAGTACATATCTTGTTCCAGCGAAAGTGACGCGCTATTTGTGTGGACTAGCAGGACTCCGCTATGCCAACGACCACAAGCAGACCACCAAACATAGTAAGAGGCAGACGGAAAACTGGCAGCGCCCGTTGGCCTGTGATGTTGGTCTTCTCTTCCTTCTTGTGGACCCATTTCGCGAAACTCTGATGCCAGGAGGGATTGATCGAGACAAGGATGATTATGGTGCCCCCTAGCTCGATGAATGTGAGCCCAGTTTGATAGAATTAGAAGTGGTGGTCCATAGTGCTGAACAAGAGGTACAGTACGGAGTATGGCGAGCAAGATCGCAGAAGCAGAAATAGGTAAATAGCGACCTTACCTATACATGTACGTTCAGTCTTTTCAAGTCCGCGAATCACTGAGAGTAGTTCTCGCCAGCCTCCTTGCGATTCACGTCACTTTGTCTGGAGATGTGGATTCCAAGATCAGAGACAGTCAGATGAGGACACTGTGCCAAACCACATCTTACGTGGCCTATTAGCACGTATCTGGATCAAATTTTTCTGGCCCATTGTGTCTAAGCCCGGGGTATCATAACATAATGCATCAAGGCCATGACTGGAGCAATCAATCACCGTATCAAAAAATGCTCAATCTCTGTGCCCCCAAACGCCTCGCTGTGCTTTGTTCACAATCCGTGATACCTCTAGTCCAGTCTAGAGGTTTTTTGGTCTTTTAGCACTCTGAACCAATTCAAAATAAAGCCTTCACGTTCCGAATGCAGCTCCAAGTCCAGCCGGGTTCTTCAGCTGTTGTTCATCCATTATATTTGTATTCCGTCTTTCCGACATGCGTCGTATAGTCGTCACTCGTGGTGGGTTTCATGCCGTGATCTTCTCAGGCCGAAACCTCCAAGGGCCTGCAAACCAGGGACCCTTCTTGTCCCAATTCCAATCTCCAGTGGTTGCAGACTTCAAGTCGTCCACGTTCAAGAAGTCGACCCCTTCCTTGACAAGTGTGCGCCATAGGTAGTTCCGCAATCCTCGAGGCCAGCTCGGTACGCTCCAGTATCGGACCTTAAGCCCACGTGCGTGGGCGCCAGCGATCTGTTTGCGCATTGCTTCAATTTGAGTGCGTGTAAGAGTGCCCCTCCAGGGCCAACCGACAGCGGATTTGAAGGAAACGGATGCATAGTAGGAATTCGCCAGAGAGTACATGGCAGGGTCAGAAGGCGCAGCGCCGGACCGACCTTGGCCTCCACTCCGTTTGGCCACCTTATCATCTACTTTGCCCATCAAACCCAAGGGTGCGTCGAAGAACATGTCGCGGTAAGTCGTATTTGCCACGACTTCGTCCCAAGGAGCGTTTCCTGTGACAACTACGGTGATTGGACCTTCAACGAAGCTAGAACCGTTGAAATAGCTGAGGAATTTTCTTTGACGAAGGGGTTCGAGATGCTCGGAGACATACGGCCAAATCTTGTGACCGTCATTCTTGAAATCAATCAATAGCACCAAGGTCTGACCCGGTTTCGTATCGAAGACTCCGTTTCTGGGGTTGTCGAGCGTCGGATGGAAAGTACTCTGAGGATTTTGCGATTCGAGAATCTTGACCAAGGGCTTGATGTACATGTTTCTGAGGGTTCTTTCAGGTGTGAGCGATGCGGTAGAGTGTCCCACGTATAACTCTTGATCGTATAGCCAGACGTCGGCTTCGACTCCGGTGCAGCCGGCATCGAGAGCCGAAAAGAGAGGTTCTTTTCGCCAGTAGTCGTTGTGGGAGTGGCAAGCAACGGGATGAACATCGGCAGAGAAATCAGTAGGCCAGTGTCCCAGCTCTTCTCGCGACAGGCGGCCGGAGCCTCTCCAGCCGTCAAATTCATCATCCATCTCGTCGGGGAAGAAGGAAAGGAAGAGGCCGCACGAAAGAGCAATGAATTCGAGGATTCCCCTGTACATCAGATTAGCACCTTTCTGCGGTTGAGGGACTGTAGAAATTTCTTACAGGAGCATTAGAGCAAATGCTAACAACCGCAAGACTCTTCTGAGAGGAGTGGTGGGCAGCGATTTGTGTAAAGAGCCTCTCTCAACCAGGTTCTTTTTGTGCGCAGCACTAAGTCTTCTTCCACCAAGCAATTGCTTTAGAGACGGTACAGCGGCTGTCCAACGCCATTGGGGAGAGGGTCTGGAGGCCAGGTCATCGAAGGAGGCTGAACGTGATGTCTCGAAACAGGTCACAGTGGACCCTTTGATGATGTCGGGTTGGGCGGCAGTGGCGGCGGCAGTGTCATCTAACGATCCATCTTCGAGTATCGGGCACTTTATAAAGGTTTGTTCCTGAGTCAGAAAAGGTACGCGCTCAGACTGGAGAGATGATTCGGTGTTCTGGGATGCATTGTTGCGGAAGGGCCGGATGGAGGAAGGTAGAGGCATATCCAGCATGTGCAGGCCTCTGGGCCTGCAAATATCAGATTGGGGGCTGTTTAGGGGTGCCCAATGGGTGAACGAGGGGCTCTCCAGGCTCCGCGGGCAGGCAATCAGGCTTATCGAGGCGTGTCTGAGGGGTTGGTTTGGCGCCCCACAATTCGTGATTTTTTTTGTAACTTTCGCGACGATCTGGTTCTTTATTGCATGGTTCCAGTGGGTAGATTTTTGCTGAGCTCAGCGAGCAGAACAAAATAGGAATATTTGAAGATGGAGAAGAAAGAAATCGACCAAGGTTTGCGGGAAAGTGAAAATCCAGAGAAAACAGGAATTTTTGAGCCGATGATGTCGTCGAGTCCGGGTCACTGGGAGATCTAACTTCGGCGTTGGTGACTTTGCGATAGAGAACCTTTCAGAGACAAAAAGATGAGATGGCGAGGCACTTGGCGCGAGGGTAGAGGATGACTTTTGTAACGAAACGGATTATCCGTCGCTCGCAATTCCGAGGTGAAGGTGGAACGCGGACTTCAAGTTTGTGGTAACGATATCTGCCGGTTGCGGGAATGGAATGCAATATCAGGTCTAGAATGTAGTTGACGGCACATAGTTATGTACTGTACCAGCGACCATTTATGTTCTGTCCCGATATCTGACTGACTCGCGCCGCCCGGTTTGTCCCTTGACCCTTCACCGTTCAAGTTCTCCATCTTCACCGTCGCCTGTTAAGGTTGAATGTCCATGGGACGAAAGCTCGGAAAGGTCTCGTACAAGATGTGGATTTCCAATACCTTTTCCCACATGGTGTGGGATGTCTCTCGCTATTGGACGCAAAGCTGCTATAAGAATTTCTTGGAGCTTGCGATTCCTCATACTATCGTCTTTAGCTCGTCTGTGAAAAAAGCCACCGAGAGGCCACATGAGCTGTCTGATGCGACTTCACACACCTGTTGTTCAGGGCACGTTGATACTTGAGTCAATCGACCTCGAAGACCCTCGAGGCTGCGAGGAAAATCGGCCGACGACACAATCGGCCATCGACCAATCCTTTGGCCCCGTGTCCTCCAGATAAACAGAATATCGTCGCCGTGTCCCACGCCAAGATCGATCGGCATCAGATAGAGATGCGCTTTCCCGCTAAGTGCCGCCTGCAGATTCGCTCATGTGCCCGCGCAAGTCGGAAAAAGGACCCCGGTGGCAGCAATACCTCAGAGCTCTCGTAGCCTTCCCAGCCTCATGCTGACCACCACCCACTCGAGGTCATTGTCCTGAAATTATCTTTAGAGAGCTGTTGAGCGCATTCTCACCGTCTCGTGTCCATTCAGCCCAGCATAGTCTGCCGCCGCATGACTCTTTGCATGGTCAGGCTTAAGCATTATGGCTGACTCTGACGAAGAAAGGTCCGGAGTGCGCAACTGCTTTACTCGATTGATTGTTTCATCCTGCTTCTCGTTCGCCGTCGCGCCGCCGGCCATGTGATTTGGGCTAAGCATCATCGACGTTACGGCATCGTCGCTAGTATGATTGACAATGCTTGCACTAGCCAAATAGCTGGGTCTCTTTCCCACACGTGCAAGCCACTGATTCGTTGGTGCTAATTTACCACACTCGTCGGGATATTGATTTTCTGCCAGCAGTCGTCCAGACGACAAATGAAAGAGATAGTATCGCACTCGTGCTGGCAGTCCTCTTCTCGAAAGGACAGATAGTAGGGCAGCCAGAAGCACTAGCAGGAACAACAGAATTGCCAGCAGCGCCGGAATGGCAAATATCCAATGGTATCGGATTCGCTGCTCAAAGACGGTCACTGGCACCACACCCTGGCTGATGTTGTTGCTGCTTGCGTTATCTCGCTTTTGAAGATTGGGGGGCAGCTCTGTGCTTGAGCCCCAGCTGCGCGTACCAACCAGCATATTTGCCGCAAGGTCGGTCCATATCAAGTTTGGTATCGTCTTCATTGTTGCAGCCGATCGCGAATACTCTCGCCATCTTGAGTACATCTGTACGGATCAACGCCGTCAGTATTGATTTCTGCATTAACACAAACAAGATTTTGCCGACATCGTCGCCAGGGTTTCGCATGGGAAGCCTTGAGCACACTTACCGCCATGTTAGTGCTACCAGTATAGTCCGCCCAGTCACCACTATTGAATTGGAATATGCCCGATAAGATGTTGGCCAATCCATCGTGCGCCGGAAGGTTCTCGTGCCCAGACACGGCAGCAGACAGGATACCGGATCCTCCATACCCCGGAAGGTACAGTTGTGGTGCACGAATGGTCGAGAGGTTTACCGACTTTTCAAGTTCCGGAGATATAAGTCCCCAAAGTTGAGGTAGATCCTGCAATTCAAACTCTTCTGGAGACTCAATTCCCCAGAGCGGCATCGAGTCTTTGTCTGGATATATCTTGTCGCTGACATTCGCAATTGTTAGTGCTTTGAGGGTGTTGCCAGTGACTTGAGTCGCATTCCATCGAAACCGCACCTCTTTGATACTCGCCTTCATTCCGGTGGCACACGTGTAAACCTTCTGCGTCCACCAAGTATCGGGCTCCATCACGAGCGTCTGTGACCCATCTTGACGCTGTGCCGCTCCAAACATCATGCCACATTCAATGTGAACATTTGACAGATTCGCCAAATCTTTGCCTCCTGCTCCTGAGCAGAGGAGCGAGATGTCGCTGTAGTTGTACCAGCTGATCCCAAATGGGTTCGAATAATTGGTTCCTGGAGTGTCGTTCAAGGTGTAGTTGGACATGTAAGCCTCCGGATCAAGAAGCGAAATCCAGTCATTCGAAATATAGATACCATGTAACTTCGCTCCTGCGGCCTGTTGCGAGGTCACTGGGTATTGATCCCCAACCTTGGATTTCAGATAGCTGAAGGCACCAGGATTCGGTCGCGTCAAGTTCATGATCAACATGGTGTACGTATTCACCATCCAGGCAGCTTTATACGCACGCCCCTGTAAATTTGGATCAGCTTGTGCATTTGTCACATTGACGTATGGCCATTCTTGGACCAGATTTGCAAAGCCACCATCGTCCACCAGAGATATATTCGTGGGTTGATTGCCGGAAAGGTCATTTAGGGGTATTCTGAACTGTATTGAGATATTCGTGTCGACACAAGCCGTCTCTGGTTCAACCCAGAGCAGATCTTCGACCCATTCAGCGCCCAAGGACACTCCAACAGGGGTTGTGTGGTTCCGGAATGCAACTCCTCCAGAGATGGTGTCAACAACGAGGCCTTCAATTGGCTCAACTGCATTGTTCAGCACCATATTCGACAGATATTGAAAGGCTTCGACAATGTATTTGCTCCCATGGTCGATCCCATTTTGAAACATAAAGGAGTAATACCGTGATTGTATATCGAAGAAACTCGATACCGTTTTCGACTGCTGAGCCAGACCACTCTGATAGAGCTCGGCAAGGACCTTTGGAATCTTTGTGTCATAGTCATCATTTGTGATGTTCGCTGAAGCATAAGTCTCGTTGCCGCTGTAAGTGATGACCACGTTCGTCCCAGGACACTGAACGGGGAGGAAGTTCCCGCAAGTGCGAGTGAATCCGAGATCACTTCGAGCAGGCGTGCCGTATCCCATCGGGCCTGGATCTTGTGTATATGCGAACGTAACGCTCTGAGGGGTCTTCGAAGGCACAATGTCATCGTAGAGTCCTAACGGCGTAACGACCGCAGCAATAGCGATGAGACCTAAGGCTAAGGGACGCAACCAAGTCAAGAGCCTGATTCGAGTATCCACGCCACTGGTTGCGGCGGCGTCAGTTCGAAGGAAAAGGGGCCTTGCTTGGGTCAGCAGTAAATCCACTTCCGCGTCGCAGGGGAAACTCACCACATAGAGCTGAGTAAATTGCGTTCGACAACGGACCACGTCACAGCAGTGTGTTCATTCTTAAGACAACCAACCAGGACAAGAATCAAGGCATTTGGAAACACAAATTGAAGGCCAAATATGACCGCGGCAATGATGCCGGAGACGTAACCGATCGTGAGGGAAACCATGATGGCAAAGCGTCCACTCTGGCCAGTATGGGTAGGTTCACAGAAGAAGCATTCTCGTGGTAGACCGCACGGGGTCTCAAAGATACATGACTAACGACAGCAGGAAAACAATAGACATCAATAGCAGGGGAGAGGAAAACGAAATACATACACACTTTGCTCGACGAAAAGGTCTACATGTGTTGATTTGACACGCGACACATGTCCAACCTTCCACTTTGGTCTCAGGCACGATAAATTGCCTCTGAGCCAGGACTTTGCAAGCACTGCTGCATTTTCCCAAAATACGTTGAATACGATCGCTTGGTTCAGGATAGCCATTGAGGGATGGCCGAGCCGCATACCTTGATTCGCTTCAATAGTAAGTTTGGCAGGGATTAGCATGCTTCATTCCGAGCGTTTAGTAAAAGCCGGCACTCTTGGTGAGTAGTTGGTTCAAGCACTTGGAGGCTCGAACAGGGGTTTTGCACAGCAGATGCCCAATGAGAATATTTCCTGGACACAAGGCTGCATTGGGGGCCGACTTGGTACAACATGGCCGTGGACGTGTTGAAGTCTAAGGAAATAGCTTCATTTGTGGTGTCCTGACTACCTAGGTCGTGCAGTGAGGGTTCTCTGAGTCATTACTGTAGAGGCACATGACTCTATCCGAGTTTCAAGGTATCTGACGACAAATCTCAAAGAAGCAGTGAAAAATTTGAGGATCGCTAGTGTGATGCTGTTGAAGGTGCCTGTAGAATGGAAGGCGGGCGGAGGTGAAACACAAAACTTGCCAAGGCTTTGGACACCAATCAGTTCATTTCATCTTCTTCTGCAAGTCTCCTTTTATCTCTTGGATACGAAGTCGACCAGGGCTACATGGATCTCTAGTCCCCGAGAGGGTACAGTAGCCGGCTTGACATGGCGGTCTGCTTGCATTCTTTGTCCTTCGTACCTACCTGGGTACCATACAATTCTGTCGATCTTTCTCCTGAAATACAGGCTCACCAGGCCATCCTTCTCCTGGTTGGGACATGTTCACAATGGCCCATTGGGATGAATCAAGACCTTGGTGTAGCCTTCGATTCGCTTGTCGAATTTGTCGTAGGCCATTTCCGCGTCATCGATGCCAATCTCATGGCTGACCACAAATGATGGCTTCGCCTTCCCCGAGATGATCAGGTCACGCAGGTACCTGTTGTATTGCTTGACGTTGCACTGCCCTGTAGCAAGGGAAAGGCCCTGAGGGAAATCAGTCAACACCTGATGCGAGAGCCCAGTTTCAATGTCAAGAGCTTACCTTCTCAAACAACTTGCCAAAACTCATGCTGATCATACCCTTGCCGCTTGCTTCATCTGGTGCACCAGGATCTGTGGGAACGTAAAGACCGGGAATTCCCAAACCGCCACACGGTCTGGTGGCCTTGATCATATTCTCCAGAACAATGTTGGGCTGTTCTTTGCTTCCGCCATTGTCCACAGCTTGATATCCCACAGCATCCACGGCTCGGTCCAACATGCCGCCATTCTTCTGGATGATCTGGTCCACGGCATCGCCCTTGCTGAAGTCAATGGGGATGCAGCCAATCTTCTCTGCCGCTTGCAGACGCTCAGGCACTCTGTCGACGACAAAGACCCGACTGGCACCCCGCAGCTGTGCTGAGTATGCGGCCATCAAACCAACTGGCCCAGCACCCCAGACACCAATAGTCTCACCCGGCTTGAAGTTACTGAGGGACACTCCGTGCCATCCTGTGGGGAATATATCCGCCAGTAGGATAAAATCACTCTCGTGTTCGGTTCCGGGAGGCAGTTTCAGGGCGTTAAAGTCGGCGTATGGGATACGGATATATTGAGCTTGCCCTCCTGTTTGTGGTGGTCAGTCACAATGTCTTCACTTCATCATCTCCGACTGATTACTCACCTCTGTATGGTCCCATGGCCACGTATCCGTACGCGCCACCAGCAAATCCAGGGTTGACACCCGTGCAGAAAGCGGTCTTTCCTTCTTCACAGTTACGGCATCGACCATCTGC
This sequence comes from Cladophialophora exuberans, assembly GCA_030068005.1. Lineage (NCBI taxonomy): Eukaryota > Fungi > Ascomycota > Eurotiomycetes > Chaetothyriales > Herpotrichiellaceae > Cladophialophora > Cladophialophora exuberans. The sequence continues at coordinate 118,290 of JANSVK010000107.1, forward strand.
AACGTTGAAAGGCATCACAACCCGGTCTCCTTTCTTCAACAAAGTGACGCCCGCGCCAACTTCCTCGACAATGCCCATGTTCTCATGGCCTATTAAGGCAGTTTGTGTTAGCGACAAATGGCGACGTTCGAGATCCCTTATTTTCAATGGATCTCAGGACACCTACCAAAGGTGATACCAGCTTGTGCCCCCGTGCGGCCCTCATACTGCTTCATGTCAGCCACAATTTCTTGCTCATTCGGGATACCCTGTAATTGGCGGTCTCTTACCATGTGTAAATCGGATCCACAGATAGCTGTCCGCAGCATCGTCATCGTCAGTTGAGATATTCTTCCATCTCATGTAGCTTTCCGCAGTCGTTACTTACCGGCAGTGGTCACTTTAACAAGCACGTCGTCGGGATGCTCGATGCTTGGCTTTGGTACATCCTCAACCTTAACTTTGAAAGCTCCTTGGTAATTGACGGCCTTCATCGTCCCACCACTGGTTCGAACCTCTGTCGTAGACATTGCTATTTCTCTTTTGACCCCAACTGAACCTCGATATCGACTGAGAAGGCTGCGGCCTTAGTGCAAAGTATATTGCTATGTGATTGGTTCTAGAGCTGCCCTAGTCTGTCCAAAAAGGAAGTATTGCTCGTATTACGTATCTGTCGAGATAGAGACACAAGATCTTCAGATGCGTTGGAGGATAAGAGAAAAGAATAATCTTCTACCCAGGACCTGACCTGACGATGCGAGCTCTTTATACATGCGGAGGAGAAGTGGATTACATGTCTCCCTCCTTTTACTCTCTCAGCTCACCTTACCCCCGGCAATTGTATCTCGCGGGCATAATCAAATACTGTTCTCGGAGGAGAGGGGGAGGGAAACGAGGAACTTGCTGCGAACCGCCAGTCTTAGGCTCAGAAAAGCGGAGCAGCCGGCAAAGGCAGAGCATCATCATGATTTCCAAGATATCCAACGGCGTATGATTGTTTATGATCGCTTCGATGATGGGGATGACACTGGCATGGGGGAGACTGCAAATCAGTTGGTTCAGGCTCCTCGATTTGCCCGCGCAGATGGCCCTGTGTGGCCCTGCTTGGCTTCTGCGTGGCCCTATCCCATCTTATTTTGTCTTTCTCCTCATCTGCACGCAACCTTTTGCGGGGTAAGAGACACGAACTCGAAGTACATTGCCTTGTCACTCGTCTAACGGGGAGAAGAGGAGAGGAGGGGTGGCCCCAAGTTCTAGGCTTTTCTTCTGCAGTACCTGCCCGTCACGGTCATGGTTACGAAAAGAGAGAGGGGCGTCTCGACTCTCAGCATCAATGACAAGAGACATAACCAACGATGCCGCGGCGTGATTGGGGATTAGATACCTACCAAGAGTGCTCTCTTAGAACAAAGGGAAAAACCCTCCCTTCAAGGAATAATCTCGAATTCATTCTTGCCCCCCAGTTGGTCAGGAGACCCCTTGCTGCGGTACCGGCAGAACGCCTGCTCACCTTGTTTCTAAATTTTTGCGAGACGAAAAGCACGTTTTGGCCCACCCATGTCATAAACCCTACCTTACTCGGGCAGTATCAGACCGAGATCAGTTACCAATGCGGGAAACACAGAGCGAAGCGCATGAGTCCAGACACGAGCGAGCTGATTTTGACTTCTTTGTATTTGGCGTCTGCAAAACACAGTCGAACATAGTTTGGGCATCGGGCCGAGCTTTCAAAATAAGGATGTCTCCCTTTACTAGAGGCCGTTTTGTTGCCTTGCCTTAGCCTTCGCCTTTGGAAACGGCTCGCTTTCTGTCTCCTCCCTCCCAGCTGCAAACATCCCTCCTGTCGCCGCGCCCGTGCCGAGCAAAAATAGTTTCATCCTTCTCTGCCGAATAAAACGCCTCTATCGAATGCTGGGTGTCAAGTTCTGGGTACAAGTGAAGTGCTGTGGCGAGTCGCTAGGGGTTTACATGACGGTGCATCTGATCGTGGTTGGGCGTGGAGTCTTTTTGTGATCGTATCGGGGTGGATAAGTGGGGTGCAATCCAGGGTGATTGAAAAAAATAATCGTAGGTGCTGAAA